>JAJHUR010073528.1:63054-73532 GCA_027495735.1 Lutjanus campechanus
ATAAAAATAAAAATGCAGACACTTAAAGACAACAGTCATAAACATTCATCAACATTCAAACATTAATGTTAATGTTAATGTTAATGTTAATGTTAATGAGTTGATGGATTTATGACAGGTTATGACAGTGTAATGACAACCTTATGCACAGCCCTTCAAATAAAGTGTTACATTGACTGTTTCCTATTTAATCATGTTGGAAGGAAACTTATATCTTACTGATTTTCTGTTTTCAGTACTCAAAAAAGGTTGATGATCGTTTTGGGGGATATGTGGCCTGCACACTCCTTGTTTTCTGCTTCATCTGTTTCATCCAGATGATCATTTTTCCAAAGTAAGTAGCTCTCTCCCATAAGTCGCCTTTCCCAGTTTTCCAGTAATACTGAATTGCGGACAGGAAATGTGCTTTTCTTGATTAGTTTATGAGGAGTTAATGAGAATTATACATCCTAATGAGCCTGTTTTCTTTCTCTTCCACAGAACAACACTTATGCTTGGTCTTTACATCAGCATCTTCATCATCCTTGCCAACATCCTCTTCATCTGTGCCATTTACTCCTGCATCAAAGTGAGAACAAAGGCGTTTACTGCTCATGTGATTTCTCTTGCAGATATCTTCAGATAAGAGTCATTATCATATGTCTTCAGCCAGCATCACTAATAGCATTAACTCTCTTATCTGATCTTCTCCCTGCTGTGTGGACTCAAGCTCTTTCCAGCTGCCTTGCAGACGGTAACCAAGAAAATAGTCCAGTCTCGTGCAAACAGCACACTCGTGGGCGTCTTCACCATCCTCCTCCTCTTCATTTCCTCTTTTGCTAACATGGTAGGCACTACAGCTCTTCATTTTTATTTATTTTTTTTATCATTTTGGTATCATGTAATATGCTGTTTCAAGGTGCCCCCACAATGATATCAGGGAAAGGGTTATGTATTTTTCTTAGTAACATTTGTTTGTTCTCCCATTAAAGGGATAGTGTGGATTATTTGTAGTGGGTTTGTATGAGGTACATATCCACAGTCAGTGTATTATTTAAGTGTACACTTTATTTAGAATATTTTCACCACTTTGCCTTGACTTCAGACAGCCTTTTCTAATGGGAAACTGCCATTACATAAGCCAAATATTGCTCTCTCCCAATCAAACAAACTTGAATTCAATGGCAAAATCAGTACTTTTACCTCACAGAACACAGGAGTTGCTGGTTTATCGCTGCCATGATCTGTTTGTTTGTGTGTGTTATTGTGTGACTGGAGTTTGGTTGACCGATATTTGGCTTACATAACAGTGGTTTCCTGTCAGAAAAGGCAGCAAGAAAGCAGTGAAAATATTCAAAATAAAGCATACACTTAAACTGATATAGTTTTTTTTAGGTAGGCCTTTTTCATGTAGCAAAATTGTGTTTTTCTGCTGACTCTGTCCACAGCAGTCCATTGATTTGTTTCTGTGCTGGTTCTCCTCTCTGCCTCTCCAAACTGGGGGCATGTCAGCAGCCATCTACTGTAGCCAATACGCTGACTATCAATAAGTGCCTCAGTCTGAACTATCACTTTAATCCATCATACACCACTTCTCAGATGTTGCTTATTAGATTTTCAAGAGAAAAGAAGAACTTCCATCCTGGCTTTTTTTTTTTTAATTAGTGCTGGAATTAGAGGTTTAGCTGTAACTTCATCATAATCTGTCACTGTGACAGATGGGGTTGCAGAGCTCAAGTCTGTTTTCAGCCATCACATTTTATTAAATCATGTTTACCAATATTATGTAAACTTATTTAGCATTGTGTTTGTGAATGTGTGGATTAAAATACTCTGAGCAGAAAGATTAAAAACAGTTCATCAATACTGAAAACCTCACTTCCATAGGCAACATACAAATGTGCTTTTTAAAATAATGCTATATAAAAAAAACTGTCAGCCACAGAAACTATGCTGTGACTAAGTTAAGCTAAGATGTTTTATTTTAATTTTATATCCTATACTTGTTTTGCATTGCAAATCTTTAAAATAAGTTCGATTGTGGCCAGTGTTGGACAGGTGTCACCCTGTGTGTCACTCTCTTTGCTCATGCTCTGTAGCTGTGGCTTTTTGCTGATCCACTCGTATGATTGGCTGCCTGCAGAGTTGTTCCAGCCTGTGATTGGCTGGTCATTATCACAGTCTTCTTAGACTTATTCAGTACTTTATCTTGCTCGCTGAATTCAGCTGCTGCTCTCTCTATTTTCTGCCCTGTAGAGCATCGGCCTTTTCATTCTTTGACTCTTTGTCTGACTGTCATTGTACTTTGATGCATTCCTCATTTATGTTATTTTAGAGCAGCGTATGTTTTCATGAGTGTATAATCACCTAAAAATAAGAACTGTTGTGTTTTTGTTACCTTAGAATGACTCATTTATAATGACAGAGGGCTTTTCTTCACATTCTATCGACAATTTCAGGGAAGTTTTTGAATGTTTTATACTAAAATGTTACACATTACCTGTAACAGCACCATTGTGAACATTGTTTGTACACTGATAACTATTTTTCAAATATAAAATATCCCTCTCAGAACATATCTTGGTCAAAATTCTTCAATAACCAATTGATGTTTATCAAAATACTTGTTACGTGCAAATATATACCAGAGCCTGACCAATATAGTGGTATGATATTGGCCAGATATGGGCCTAGAGAGGATATATCAGTATCAGTATCAGTGTGTATGTTTACCAAGATGGACCAATATGAAAACTTTTTTAAAAGAACATATAATACAGAAAAGAGTGCCTGGGGTGAGTTAGATTAATTGACTGGCAGTATTAAAATATTCAGCAATTGACTGATGCTGAACAGTACTGATGTTCATTTAGCTATTAAATAAATAAAATATATAATATTCTGTAATAAAGTTATTTGTTCAAGAAAACAGCCTACTGAGTACCTTTGCATCAGTAATATTGGTGCAAAATCAGTGCACATCCCACATAGAAAAGTCTATTTTTATTTTAGCTTGAAAATTCACTGTATTAGCCACCATATCGGTAATCAGTGAATTTTCTGCTCTGAAATCAATACCGGTATTGGATGGACTGTAATCAACATGCATATTGCTCTTGACATCATCAGCCCAGTATCAGTTGGGCTCTACTGTCATTCAAAGGGGACACAGTAAAGTACATGTTTTATAATTGTGGAGTTATGTTTCAGCATTATATTTCTGTGTGTGTCTTCTATAGTTTCCCCTTTACTGTGTGATGGTTAATTGACAGACTGTCTCTTCTTTTCCTGCTAGTTTATCTGCCCCAGAGTGAGACTACGGAAGTGTGTGGAAGACGAGCTGAACACATCCGTGACTCTCTGCCTGCTGCACAACCTGACCAAGACAGCAGAGGACGGTTTGCATCAGTGTTTCAGCCAGGTCATGCCCTGCCATTTCCCCGAGGTCAGTCTCAGAACATTTTACCATGTGTGTGTATCATCAGTGTGCCCATGTGCTCGTGTATGTAGGTGTTTTTCTGTGTGCGTGATGAGTATGTTTGAATATTCACCTGACCTTCTTCCTCCTCCTCCTCCTCCTCCTCCTCCTCCTCCTCCCTGGCTGCCTCCTCTCTCTGCTGCAGTATTTCAGCTACAGCGTACTGCTGACCCTGCTGGCCTGCTCTGTGTTCCTCCACATCAGCAGCATCGGGAAGCTGGCTCTGATGCTGTTCATCCAGCTCACTTTCCTTGTGCTGGTAGAGTGGCCTCAGGTGGCCCTGTTTGACAACGCAGACCTGCTGGTCAACGCCAACAACATGTGAGTCCCCTACCACAAACACCCACACACATATGCCTTCACTATTTCTAAATATTCAAAGTGAACAGTTCAGGTCTTGTGTCACGTTACTGTGGTACAACAGTAAGTTATATTTTTTGGTTAGCACTGCCTCATTTCATATGGTTTGTAGCAGGGCTGCAACTAACTTTTCATTGTCAATAAATCTTTTGATCATTTTCTCGATGACTCAATTGGTTGTTGGTCCATAAAATGTCAGAAAATGGTGATAGGAAACAATACTATTCCACAATCCAGAAAGAGAGACGGTATAGGAGCTAGTGCCACCCTATGAGTGCCACTGTGGTTAACCATTGAGAGAACAGAACAAAGCAGCTGTAGTTGTCTTACTACAACAAATAACAGATGCATAACAGAGAAAGAGGAGTTGGCCCGTGGTTTATGGAAGCAGCTGTAAAGCTGCATGCACTTCATCCATGTTTTAATCAACAAGTCATGTTGATCAGTGTTTCCCAAAGCCCAACCTGATGTCCTAAAATCATCCTCAAATGTCTTGTTTTGTCCAAAACGCAAAGATATTCATTCTACTGTTTTAGAGAAAAGAAACCATAAAAATATTGACATCTGAGAAGCCAGCTGAAAACCTTTTTTGAAGAAAATTACTCAGAATGATGAATGAATTATCAAAATAGTTGGCAATTAATTTAATAGTTGAAAATAATCAACAAATTGATCAGCTCTAGTTAGCAATTAATTTAATAAATGACAGCTGATTATTAATCGATTAATCCTTGCAGTCATCGTAGTTTGATAACATGAATTTCTCTCGTCTATTTTCCAGGCTTGGTTTCAATGAAACTGCAGAACAGTGGTAAGAAGCTCTCATTGTGTTTCAGTATGTGTCAGGTTGCACATATTTTAGTCCCATGCAAGATTCTCATTCATGACTCTTGTCAACTCCTGTTTCCCTCCTCAGCCCCGAGAGCTTGCCCAAGGTGTCCCTAAAGGTCATGACCCCTGTAATCCTGACCGTGTTTGTTCTGGCTCTCTACCTGCACGGCCAGCAGGTGGAGTCCACCGCACGCCTCGACTTCCTCTGGAAGCTGCAGGTAAATAAAACAGTTTCAGGCGTAAAACAGAAACTAAACTACTATTATTTAAACTCAGCCAAAGGCCTTTTTCACAGCAGACATTTTGTCAGATGTACTGTGATGCACTGTGTTAGTAATAACCAGGGGTGAAAGTATAATGATGTTCTTGCTGGTACTACCATCTTCATCTGCCACTACCATCATCACTTTCCTATTGCCCCTACATCCTTGAACACAAACATTTTTTAAAGTTTTTTTAACACCTGTGTGGTGTAGAGAGAACATCATGTGGGTTTATAGCAAATCATTTATTGTGAACGTTGACAAAACATTCACAATCAAAATCAGAACAATTTGTTCTGTTTTAAATTAGAAGAAAATTACTACTAAATTAATTGACAACAGTTGAACAGTTCACACGTGTCTATGATTTTAAGAACACTGGGCACATAAATGAAGGAAGAGATGATGATGAGTAAAATGTCTTACATATGTAAACTTGTTTTTGGCCAAAACTCAAGAATTCATATGACAACATTTCCCACAAATGTCTAACAGGTGATGGTGTGGTGATGTCATTTTATATCCAAAAGGTCAAAGGTCAATTTGACTGTGACATCATAATTCTCAGCTTTCTATCAGTTCTCAGTCCTCCTCTAAAAATTGTCTCTAAATGACGACAGCATGCTTCTCACTGGAAATTATTCCAGTGTCGTCTGGACGGACATGGATGTAAACTTGGTGGTGGCACACAACCGCAAGGCGGTCATTCTAGTTGGAATAAAACTAAACATTATGAAACATCAGAACATATTTTGTTTGTCGTTTTATTTCGGAGATTTTTGCAAGAAACGACGGCCTGTCAAAACCCCACAGCCTCGATATCAGACAGTCAGCTGCAGCTGAAGTTGACGTTAGCCAGCAGTAAGTAAAGAGTTTTAGAAAGGCAGCAGGGCTCCCCTCCAGCACAGATTAAAGACCCACAGATCTGTACTGGGCACAAACTGGAACAACTTAAAAGCAATTTAATTTTGTGGGTGTAGGTTCTGGCAGGCAGCTGCTGTCCACTCTTCCCAGTAATGCATACTGGTATTGAATCTTTTAGTGGTACGGAGTTCCAAATGAGAATGGGCAAAATACAGGACAGGGAGTTGGGGTGTGGGTGTCATGTCAGGATTAAATAGAATAATTTAGAATACCACGATTTGCTATTAATTTTATTAAGATTAGTTTTACAGATTTTAAGGATGACATGAAGCACAGTGTCCTGGCAGAGCTAACAGGTGTGTTTTAGTCATTTTTTAGCAGCTTAGATTGTCTTTCAGCAGTAGGAGCTTACAAACATATTTTTTTAATATTCAAATTCCTCCTGCGGTGGCGGCTGCACTCTCCATCATCTGGTTTAAAACAGGTCGAATTACATCAACAATCCATTAAAAATGATCATCACCTAATCTGTGCAATGGATGAGTGAAAACACATCAATAATACTAAATGAAAAATGAAAAGGACATTTTTTTAGCAACTAAAAGTAGGAATTGTTGCCTACATAACTAATTGGATCAGAATGTTTTCATGGTTGTCTGTTAACCCTATGTGGTGCACCATACTGTTCCGGCCTTCTTTCAGCCCCGGCAATAACATCAATAAAAAGTCCCGGTAAGACAGTGTGAGCGTGAACCAGCATGCACCATAACAGCACCCTGACACCGAAGCAGCTAAATGCAACGTAGCCATAAATAATTTTATTATTTGCGCCTGTGTTTTTCCTACTGTGACATGTCAAAATGTCTTCCATGAAGAAGGCCTAAAGCAACACTTCAGGAATCTAGTCACATGACAGTGAGACTGAGCACCCACATCTCTCCCCGTCACTCCTCAGGCCACAGAGGAGAAGGAGGAGATGGAGGAGCTGCAGGCATACAATCGCCGCCTGCTCCACAACATCCTGCCTAAGGACGTAGCCGCCCACTTTCTTGCACGGGAACGTCGGAATGACGAGTTGTACTACCAGTCGTGTGAGTGCGTCGCAGTCATGTTCGCCTCCATCAGCAACTTCTCTGAGTTTTATGTGGAGCTGGAGGCAAACAACGAGGGAGTGGAGTGTCTCAGGCTGCTCAACGAGATCATCGCCGATTTTGACGAGGTGAGAAGAGAGGAAAGACATAACAGAGGATGATGAATACAAATTACAGTTTTTTTCAGTTGCTAACGTTGGTCAAAACTCCTCACACAGTTTGTGAATCAGAAGTCTATGTGGACCAAAGTGTGACTCATCGCTTTCACACAAAACTCATTCATTGACTACATTTCCTACTGTTAAAACACATTCAAAACGGAAAGATGGCAAGATTGGTGAGATTAACAGTTTGGTCAAGATGTATGTTGGTAACGCAGAATGTTTTGAAAAAGTGGTTTCAGTATCGACTGATGCTTGTAAGCAATTGAAATAAAATGGTAAATCAATATAGAGAATATGTACTGGATGAAGTCTTTAAGATGAGGCAAGTAGATGTTTGTTATATACTGAATTGCTGCTTTGTTTGTCTTGTTTCTTGTGAGTAATTGTTGATTACTCGTCCCTAGATCATCAGTGAGGAGAGGTTCCGTCAGCTGGAGAAAATCAAGACCATCGGCTCCACCTACATGGCAGCCTCCGGCCTCAACGACTCCACCTACGACAGAGAAGGCCGCTCACACATCCTGGCTCTGGCCGACTACGCCATGAGGCTCAGGGAGCAGATGAAATACATCAACGAGCACTCCTTCAACAACTTCCAGATGAAGATAGGTAAGCCTGGGAGGTAGTGGAAATTGCTCTTGAAACCTTATCTGATAAATCTTCTTTGTGTTGGCATTAGTTTAAAAAATCCTTTTCCCGGTCAAAGGAGAGCTACAGTGATCTACCTCTTTTGAAGAAGCGTTATAATTGAGTTAATAAGCTGGAGGTGGTATGATGTAACACAGCAGGTGATTTGTTCTCAGGGTTGAACATGGGGCCAGTGGTAGCAGGGGTGATTGGAGCCAGGAAACCCCAGTATGATATCTGGGGGAACACAGTCAATGTGGCCAGCCGGATGGACAGCACAGGAGTCCCAGACTACATCCAGGTACTGCACACAAACTCTTGTCCAGGCCTTTTTTAAAATAATAAACTTTATTTAGAATATGCAAAACAAGACAGGAACCAAATATACAAATGTTGAAGACAAAAACCAAACAACACTGGTGGAAAAAATACTGCGGCAAACTGAATACAGAAAAGGAAACAATGGAGGGGTCATATTGAACATCAGAAAAGACATATACAGTACAACAAAACAAAAGACACAAAAACAAAAAGAGCACAGAGGTAAAAAGGTAAGAGACATTACAAAAGTTTTGATTTGAACAGTTTTTTAGCCTGTTTTGTTTATTTTTTCCATAATTTTTGGTGACTGAAAGAAGAAAATATCTAAAATTATATATGAACACTGTGAATGAGGGAGAGCTTCTAGTTCCACCTACAAGTGTGAATATGATATTCACCCAAAATAATCACTAGAATGACAGTGTCAAAAAATTTGTATTCAAGTTCATCATAAAATTTTTCTCACTCTGCAATAATCATATTCTTGACGATATAACAAAATACTGAAAAATATTTTGGGTTTAGAACATACAATAGCTGGTGGTGAAATTAGTTTGTTATATTTGTTGTATCTACAAGCATCTTTTTCAGAATTATGTTAAAAAAACAAAAGAAAAAGTATACAAAAAGTATACAGTGGGATAATGTACAGTGAGTGGGTCATTATTGCAAATTATCAGATGGCTTTATTAAAAACACGATTCTGATTGGTCAGTTACAGCATTCTCAAGTGTGTTCTGAATAGCAGACCATTGTTATGAAGAACAGACTGTTGCTATGGACACAGCTCTGATGGTAGACTCTGGAAATTGTTTTTAAAACAATAAAATCAATTTTAGATCAGAAGTTTTTGTCAAATAATTGATTTTCTACCCCTTTCACGGTTGATTCAACTACCTTTATTTTGCGATAATGATCTGTTCCTTGTACATTATCACACTTGGCTACCTATTTTTAAAAAGTTAATAATTTGACACAAAGCATTCATTTGAAAATGATTTGATTTTATAGAATGCCGTAATCGACAAATCAGAATGACGTGTTTAAGAAAGCTGAGTAATATCAAATGATAAAATTGCCTGACTGATAAATCAGTCGAGCTCTTCAGATTTCGGTAACTTAATGTTCACAAGAACATAAAGTGGCAGTTTTAGTTATTAAGTGAATCAGCCACATACCAATCTAGTGACTTATAAATTAGTCATTATGTTGTGTGTTAGCACTCTCCCCAACATGAAAGTGTGCATCAGTGATGCTTATTCATTCGTAAATCTTCTTCGTTATGCGTTTTTATCAACGTCTGCATTAGGAAACGAAAGTCCACACCACAGTTGTCTTTTCTCGAACTGAGAGATGTTTATCACTCCAAGGCATGTACATTTGTAATTATTGTCTGTGAACAAAGTCATCTGTTTTTTCTCTGTATGAAAGTCATACAAATACCAGTTCTGCAGATACAATCAGTGCCCAGACATCTGCTCTACAGAAGTGCCCTTGAGCAAAAGTCCTTGTCAGCACCGGACATGCTGTTCTTGAGCAGCAGAAATGTTGCTCTAGTGTTCCTCTGAAGGAAGGCACGAAGCTAAATATGAATTCCCCACATTTATTTCATCTTCAAGAGGGAAATCTGTGGAAACCACAGTGAACAGTTATCGCGTTCCCCAGAGAGGCAGTGAAAGTCATGTCAGTTAAGGACAAGATGACCACAGTCTGATTTATTGTCTCATTCATGGACGTATAGTTGATGTCAGCACTGATTTTGAAATGTGTGAAGTACAGCAGCTTAACCGAGAGCTGTGGTGGGATTTCTTCCACAAATCAAATCCATAAATTGGCTGCTAGAAAGATGACAGTCAGAACAATGCTGCCACCTGTTGTACAGTATCAGTCACTGCAATTCAAAATGCCCTCTATGATACACAGTTTATAAATAGAGCTGCAACAGATGATTATTCCCCTTCCCAAATAATCTGTTGAGTTTTTATTGTTGAGTCTATGAAATATCAGAAAATTTAGATGATGTCTTATGTGAACAACAGACCGATTTATGATAAGATAAAACACAGAGAAGCAGTAAATCTTCACATCTAACATGCTACAAACAGGTCCAAACAGTTCAAAAGATGTTTCGTTTACAATTTTTAACAAAAGAGAAAAGCAGCCGAAAAAAAGAAAAGCACCTCTATGGCCAGATACTGGCCATAGAGGTGTTTGCTTCTGGAGCGCCAAAAAGTACATTTGAAAAACTCAACAGTAGCGTCTCTTTACAGAAATTTTGACTCGGGTTATTCAAAATTATCCCCAGACTTTGTTGAGAGCAGTGTCTTGTAGGAACTATTTTCTTTTTACAGAACTATGCCAATGAATCACTGCACAGAAGGAAGCGTGCATCTCTCGTTGTGCAAGAGGTTACGGCTCAACAGCATAGGGCAAGTTACTGAAAGTAGTAGTAGAAAGCAGTAATTATTTACAGTTTCTAGTTACTTCTCTCAAAAGTAAT
>JAJHUR010073535.1:6508-19396 GCA_027495735.1 Lutjanus campechanus
ACAGTAGCTGCACATGTTAGCGGCGGAACGTAAACACACGCAACTTCTGGCCCGTGAGCCAAAAAAAAAAAAAATTCCGGCCCGTGAACTCACCCGTGCACAGCCCTGTACCGAACCGAACGTCGCGTACCGAAACGGTTCAATACAAATACATGTATTGTTACACCCCTAATATATACATATATATATATATATATGTATATATATACATATTTGAGACCAAATATGAATAAAATAATCAAGAAAATAATCAGCAGACTGACCAATAATGCAGCCACAAAAAAGATAATGGTGTCAACACACCGGTACTTGACAGCTTAACAGGTTGCAACACAGTTTTATGACAAAGATATTCCTTTTTTTTAGATGCAACATTCAAACAAATGTTTCATTCTGTGGTCAGGTTAGCAATAACATATATGCAATGTCTGGTTACACTTTGAAAATAAAAGTTATAGGTAGGTTACCTATAAACCTGGTTAGGTTTAGGAAAAGATTGCGGTTTGAGTTAAAATATCTACTTGGCCCCGTCCTCCTCCCTGTATGGACTTTTTTGCTCTTTGTACTACATTTGTACTTTGAAAGCCCTGCTGACTGTCACATTGACAATTCATGTCCATGTAAACATGAATCTATAGATTGTTTTTTGTGACTATCTCATGAACTGTCATTATGCTGGGCCTGAATAACAATATGATAAGTAAAGAAAAAATGTTTAAAAACACAGACAGACTCAGCACTCGGGTCCTTGTTTCATCACCTTGAAAGTTCAACTCCTGACTTACGAGCGGGTGCAGAGCGGCGGCCCATTAAAGCCATGACATTTCAATAATTGCCTCTAATCTCAGCATCATAGAGAGCCACAGTACCACCCACTTGTACAGACACACACATGCCTTAATCACTGATGTTTAATGATTAATACCCCCCCCACACACACACACTTGACCCCGCCTACCCACACTCCCACTGACACTTGACCCACCAACATATCTGCAACATATATGCAGAGGGAAAAACCTTCGCCCAGCTTTAATGATTGAAGACTCCATGAGAGACACACACAGGTCTTTTCCCTTAGTGTGCATGGAAATGTGACATGTCCATGGCTGCACACACACACACACACACACACACACACACACACACACACACACACACACACACATACACACACAAACACACACCACATCATTATCCCCTCCTTCCTTTAGGCACTGACTTGCTGTTTTGCCAGTTCTCCAGTCATTTGTTTCCAGCCTGGACATGCGAGGCTGCAGCGAGCTGCTAACCATTAGTGGCTTGGCTGGTATTAGAGATGGCACCTTCCCTGGTTGCACCTGGACAATTACAACCATAATTTCATAGAGGGAGACACTAATGCCACTAACAAGGAGAGCGCAGTTGGAGTAATGTAAGGGGAGAGGCTGCAGCTTGGTTTATCATATCCTTATCTGTAATCAAATATCTGGATTACACTACAGGGATAAACAAGGATGACAGCATTTTTTTTTGTGTCTCCTTTTATGATTTCTTTGCTATTCAGGTGTTAAAAAGGCACAGACTGAGTCTCTTTGTAAACATGTTGATTTGGTTCTGACAATAGGAATCCTCCTCTGGCTTAACTGAGGAAAGAAAGGTAATTCAGAGCTTTTGGAACTGCAAATTCATCAATTTACCCGAGGCAGAGCTGAAACGTGTTTCTATCTACATATAGCCGTAAAAATCTCAATTCCTTGAATTGATTTTTCGCAAACAATACAGATGAGCTCAGCGTGGTTGAATTATATGTTATAGGCTCAGAATGTTAAGCAGCATTACAAAGAAACACTCAGGGAACATGCTGTGATGCGCACTTTAATCATGCACAGGAGACTGATAGGCTGTGTTCCACACGAGGCAGGAGTGTGTGTATGCGTGCGTGTGTGTTTGAGTTAGAAAGAGTGAAAATGAGGGAGTGACAGGAAGGGAAAAAAAGAAAAGAACATGAGAGCAAGCAGCCGAGCAGTCCTAAAGAAGCTTTTATTGAACACTAAGAAGGGAGTATAGAATGATGAACATCCAGCCTGCTCTTTTCACATCGAGGAAATTGCATTTGGGAATATTGAGCTGGCTGGTATGATGAAGTACACAGCCCCTCCTCCTCCTCAACCACACACGCACACAAATGTGCACTTTTTTTTTTCTTTTTTTTTATGGTAGTGCGTATTAGCAATACGGAAAATATCATATTTACAGAGTCAAAGCTGCACGCGCCCATCACACGCACACACAGGATCTCATTTAGTCTGTGTGCATGGGTTGGATGAGCACTCCCTACTATTGAGAGAGCGGAAATTAGAATCGGTGCAAACAGGGAGAGAAAAGAGGGGGGGAAATACAGGGAGAGAAGAGGAAGTGGCAGAGAAAGAGAGACAGAATACAGCAGCAAGAAATAAATGAGTCAATGATAAAGGGAAAGAATGAAGAAGCAAAGAGAAAAGACTTGCAGTATGCAGGCTTGTGGAGTAATGGATTACATGTGTGGCGTAATCTGGATACAAAAAAAGGTAACTCTATTCCATTAGCCTACAGTTACAGGAGAGAAGACACAATCAGATTTTATATATACTTAATAAAAATGAGGATTAGATTATTAGATGAATTACAATTTTAAAATTCATGTATATTTCATCCTGAAATCCAAACAGAGGAACATTACAGTACAGTGACAATTCTGCCTTCAGCTGTGAAAATACTGTCATCAAGACCTCAACATTGAATCTAAATAAACATATAGAGATAAAAACCAAACATGACCATTTGCTAAACAGACAAACTGCTAACTACTGCAGCTAACGTTAGCTACACAGACCAACTGCCAATGTTAGCAACACAGACCAACTGCAAACTAATGCAGCTAACATTAGCTACACAGACCAAATGCTAACATTAGCTACACAGACCAGCTGCAAACTAATGCAGCTAACATTAGCTACACAGACCAAATGCCAACATTAGCTACACTGACCAACTGCTAATGTTAGCTCCACAGACCAGCTGCTAACATTAGCAACAGTGACCAACTGCTAACGTCAGCCAACTGCTAACATCAGCTACACAGACTAGCTGTCAACATCAGCTTCACAGACAACCACCAAAATTAGCTATGCAGACCAACTGCTAACATTAGCTACACAGGCCAACCAACTACACGGAAATCCAGTTAGCTAGCTAACCTGTCAGTACTACAACAGTAGGTTGTGATGCAGGTGACCAGGGTGGAGTTTGGGTAAAAACACAAGCCCTAGACCGGAATAAATTGATGTCTGTATACTTGAAGTTTGAGTGTCAAATCAAGGCATTGTTTAATCTGATGATTTGACATATTTTTCAGTTTTACTTGCATGTACACAACAGCTTGGGGTGGGCAAATTGTTCTATGCCAGTAATGGAGGGAAGCCATTCTAGAAATGATTGTGACTTTGTGCTGTTTTTGCTGTTGTACTGAATACCAGCACAGCTGTGATTATCTTCAGCATGAGGCCGCAACACACTTTGAAGAACAACAGGTTATCTATGCAGCTCCATATAGAATTAATTTGTTTTTGCTGAGCAGAGTTTGAATACAGACTAATGAAAAGGGAGCAGTGATGGCAGTCAATTCATCACACCAAACAAGGTCTTGATTTGACAGTTCAGTTTAAACATCAC
The DNA here is from genome assembly GCA_027495735.1 of Lutjanus campechanus. Lineage (NCBI taxonomy): Eukaryota > Metazoa > Chordata > Actinopteri > Lutjaniformes > Lutjanidae > Lutjanus > Lutjanus campechanus. The sequence continues at coordinate 10,202 of JAJHUR010073535.1, forward strand.
CCCAGTCACAATCCCTGCAAACACATCAGGATTATTTTCCAGGAAAAAAAAAAATAATTTTTTATGATCAGTTTGGAGCAGCTGGAGTCAACAGGTTCTGTACAAATGGGCTAGCAGACAGACCATTAACCAGGGCTGCTGACTCCATCAAAATGAGTGACGAATGACAACCTAAGCAGCTATCACATTAGGAAAACAGCAAGGCTGCATTGTGTAGGGCTGTGGATCCTCGAGGCAGGCGCATAAACCCTGAGAATGTGAAATGAGAAGCACTGAGTGGTCATTGGTACAAAATAAGGACGTTTTGTTGAGGTTATACCTGTGTGCAAGCCACGTCCATGCATGTGCGGAGAGGCTGCCGTGATATATTGGACAGAGGTGGATATTCATATTCTACATGCACACACAGAAATGCATGGTTCAATAGTGTATTTATGTTTACCTAAATGCAACAATGACAGAGATATAAACCACAAAGAGAGCTGTCAGTTACATACAGTACAGTGCACGCTTGACTGGCAATTACCTCTACACACAGAGCAACAAAGGCAGACAGCGAAATAAAATACAGTCACACACATTCAGATACTCATGCTCACACACACACTCACGCAAGCACACACGGGTCATGGAGAAGTGGCTGTCACTGTGATTGGTTCCTGCTGCCGAGGGCGAACCCACAATAGCCAATTATCTGTCATTATACACCACAGCAGCTCTTGCGGTCTGGATGCCTCTGCATGTGTCTGTGTGTGCATGTGTGTGTACGTACGTGTGTGTGTGTGTGTGTGTGTGTGTGTGTCATAGTGGGAGAGATTGGCAAATTGCTAGTTATAGATTTCAGCATAGTGAAAGAAGAGAGGAGAAATGTAGAAGAGGAGGAGGAGGGTGAGAGGGGAGAGTATGAGGAGGCCAGTCAGAGATATGCAGAATGAATATAAAAGGGAACAAAAGAGAGATTGATGATTATATTTGACGGTTGTAGAGAGGATGGGATCACGGGGAGCCATGGACCTCCACTGAGCAGCGTGCTGATGACAGATGTCTGGTGACCACGACATGCCTGATGCAGCAGGGCCGGAGCGTAGATGGCCGCAGATTGAGGAGATTGACGAGTGCTTCATCATGTATGAGCAGCGTGTGGCCGAGCTGTGACCAGTGTGTGGCCTGATTTTGAAGCATTATATGACAACGTCTGGCACGGCGGTATCACTTTGCATATTTATCTCTGAGAACAGACAGCGGGGCCTGCACAACTGCAACATCCGCTCAGATTCGCAGCAGTGCGTTGCTTTCAACGACTGGGCAATTTGTTCAAATTAACAAGGCAGGTGGTGGAGAGGTGAACTGTTCCCTCTCATTTTCTCATAATGTGGGCATGCATGTGTGTGTGTGTGTGTGTGTGTGTGTGTGTGTGTGTGTGTGCTCACCGCATTCAGTTTTACGATTTGGGTTACGGTTAGTTAGAGAGTCTTCCAGCCATTATGGATGTTAATCTGACCATGGTGATGGCAGAAAGCTCCTATATAACAATTAGAGGTGGAAATTTAACTATTTTTCAGTCAAAGCTATTAGAGTCTGCTTTTTGTGATAAAAGCACAAAATTGGGCAGATGTGTTGATGGATTTATTGGGTACAAAACTTGATATTAAACCATCAGAAACTTGCACCGTTGTAGCTGTGGCAGCTGTTTTTCAAATTGGCCACCAGAGATTGTGGTCAAACTTTTCTATTACAGTACATTGGACTAACATGCTTGCCTGGGTCCAGACCTTTGAATCTGCCCACTCCACCACCTTGACTGATTCTCTGGTCTGGCACTGTGATATGTACCAGTGGCTTCTTGATTGAAAAATGAACGACCAATCTGCAGGAGCAAGATTAGCACCATTGTCAAACTGTTGTCAAGGGTTGTCAAGCTGTGTGCTCTCTACCTCTGATTGGCTTGACCTGATATTCTTACCCTAACCCTACCCAATCACACTCCTCATGCCTAAATCTACACATAAAATACCAAACTAAATGACCAAAACCAACAAAGACAACAAGTACTAGCAAATCAGAGACAGAGTAGGGTCGGTCATGACTTTGCCATCCTGGAAAAAAAAAAAGGTGAGTGCCACAGAGAAGACAGACACTGCTGCTATCAAGACTGTTTTAAATCAACTAAAAAAGAGAAGTGCGTACATCAGCTCAGGTTGTGGTATAATAGTTGTGTCGTGAATGGCTGTGATGTGTTTGCAGCCACAGGAAGGAAAAAAAAGTTCCAGTTTATGTAGCATGTTTATGCAGCAGCAGGGCTAGCATGAGTTAATTAGTAGCTATGAGCTAACCTTATGTCACCCTGTGATCTACTACTGTTTATTTACACAAAAGTATATTGAACAATAGTACACATTTTGGGTATGAGGTGCATAGTGTGTGATTAGTTAGATCATGGAAATTAAGTGTTGACAGTTCAATCTGACATTAGGCAACCCACATCTAATAACAATATAATGCAGACAGTAACCCTGAAAACCAAATAAAATGCTTCCTTTTTTTCACTTAGAATTTTTGTCACTTTTTATAAAGCGATTGGTTGTGTCATTACAAATTCATTATATAGTGCTGTGAATGAGTTTACTGGCAAAGAGCACATCCAAATTTCCATGTTTCAGAACCACAAACAATTACATGCTTTGCATAGCTGTGACTAGGGTTTAATCTAGTTATCACTATAACGTGGTGACAATTTCACCATTTTGCTGCATTTTCTTTCATTTAGTAATACCCTGCATTGTAATAGAAATCTTTTTTTTTAATCTTAACTTGTATTTAAACAGCAGCTTGGGGGTAGGCAAAGTTTTCTATACCAGGAACTGATGGTTGTGAGTTTGTGCTGTTGTACTGAATATCAGCACGGCCGTGATTATCTTCGGCACAAGGCAGCAGCACACTTTGAAGAACAATAGGTTAGTTGTGCCGCCCCACACAGAATTCATTTGTTTTTGCTGAGCAGAGTTTTGAACATAGACTGATGAAGAGCGAGCAGTGATGGCAGTCATCCATCACATCAAACAATGTCTTGATTTGACATTTCAGTTTGAACATCACCCCCCGTCACAATCCCTGCAAACTCACAATGTCACATTTTATCGGCTTGACATTTCAAAGTTTTAATCAGACTTTCAGAAAACACAAAAGTTACTTATCCACTCATTTTAAACTTGCTATTTAGTAAAATGATTTGGTATTAAAAGGGTCACTTCACCCTGATCATTTGACCAGGTTTTGAATTATCCATGTATTCTGTGGCCACCCTGCACTGTTCGTGCGTGGTGCTCACAGCATTAGAAAATTCCTTCTGGACAAAATCAACAGCAATAAATTATTGAAGAAACAATGTCCTGGCTACTGGGGATCACACACAGACCTCCTGGTTTTAGTTAAACTACTCTCTTCCAAGAAATAGTCTAAATGAAAGCTGTTAACACTTATTGTGCATTATCCAGAGTAACCGGGACATAAGAATGACAAGTTGCTGTTGAATATTTAAAATGCAATCTTTCAACTATGTGAGCATCACAAGTTGTTTCACTCTTTATATTTGGATGGTGACAAAAGATTCAGAAGAGAAAAGTGTTCATAAACCTCAAATCCTCAGCACATAAAACTGAAATTATGTGGTTATGGTCAGATACCACTGGTGCTAAGTGAGAAAATATGTTTACTGCTGAACTGTACCTCTAGTACATAAAAGAGATTACAGTGGAGATAATACTGCCCCGTCTGGATTCTGTTTGTACTTAATCACTACTCAATCCTCCTCATTTCCTGTAGGTCATGACGCATTGACCCTCACCCCAAATAAAGTTAATCTTTATCTAACCAGACTGTCAAAATGTACATTTTTGGCTGCTTGTTTTCTTTTGCAGTGGAGTCAATCTCTGCAGAATCTTTAGGATGTGATCAGGATCCGTTTGAAACTCATGACCCAGACGTCACAGTCAAGACTGAAGTTGTTGTTGAGATCTTTGAGTTAGGACCAAAGTCAAAAATTATTTGACGGATTGTCATGAGATTCAGTGCGCAGACATTCACTGTCTCCAGGAGAAGAATCCTACTGACTTTGGAAATCCAGTCTCAAATCCAGTCACAAAATTACTGACATTCCCATCAGCCTCAGCTGTGCTTTGTGCTTCTTGCTGCGTACTGTAGCAAATTTTAGCATGTTAACACACTAAGGTAGGATTGTGAGCACAGTAAACAGTATACCCACTTAACATAAGCATGTTAGCTTCATCATTGTGACAATATTAGCTGATATTAGCTTCAGTGTTGTGCATGAACACATTAAAAGAGCGCATTGATTGAGCATGTTCATTTTTTTGGTGAGCTGAATGTATCTGTCACAACTAATCAACGGTAACATGAGCGTTGTTGTCTCCCGGTTAGTTAATGACACTCAAGTACTGTGTTTATTTTACAGCAACCAGCAAGCCGGAGTTATGTTCCAACTGGTTTCGGAACTAACTGGTTCCAGAACATGTGCAGCCCAGCCCCAACCTAACCCACGGCTACTGGTGCAACTGCAAAAACTGAGACTCAAAGGACACAGAGAACAAACAGACGGCTCCGTCAAAATCCATATCAAATGTTAAGCAAAAATGAGCCTTACCAGCAGCAGTTGTGTTCTGCCTTCAGACATCAGATTAGTCCCACATTCATTAAGACGTTACTATTGATTTTCAAGTTACAAAGTCATATCTACTGCTGTGAATATTTAGTTTGTCAGCAACAACTAGACAGACTTGTACCAGACTACACTGTAGGATAAAAATGGAAGGAATTAATCTGAACTAGTTCATTTTTTTGGGACTGAGCTGCAACAGTTGGTTGACTGATCGATTACTTGTGAAATAATAAATTAATCAGCAACTATTTCTATAATTAGTTGCTGCTCTTTCTTAGTATTTTCAGGTTTCTTTACTCCTCTATGGCAGTAGACTGAATATCTGTGGGTTGTAGACAAAACAAGACATTTGAGGACGTCATCTTGAGCTCAACATTTTTCACCATCTCCTCATACAGTATCTTATGGACCAAACAGCTAATCAATTAATCAGGTAAATGCTCAACAGATTAATCAATAATTTATAAAAATCATCAGGTGCAGTCCTAGAGATCCTAAATTGTGAACTACAATTGTGAACTAGTTCATTTTGATCATAAAAAGTAAACTCTGAGCTAGCTTTTATGCGAACTTGCACAACACTGCCTACATTAAGCCTAACAAAGCTGTATAGTCTCTTCACTTTTATTCAGCTGTATCAGACTTTTAGAGACACCCCGAGCTGTGGACAACCTTTTCCACCAATTGATGTCCATCTGTGTTTTGCTGCCCTTGCTGCCCTGACTAAAAGTGAAGTTCGCTCCAAAACTCACGTGTCTCACCATTTATAAAATCTGGCCGCTGGAGATGTTTTATTAATCTACATCCATCACTTGAGTTTTGAAGGTGAGGATGTTGTGACCTGTGTGCTTGGCAAAATGTCAGGGTTGTCTTTCCTTGTATGTTATGGTAGATTAGATTCTGGATATAGGAGACAAATTTGAAGCTCACAATTTTACACCTCAGTGTAGTTCTGTCTGTAGGTCACTCAGAAGAAAATAGAAATTCACGAATATTATAAAATACCTTATGGCCCAGACATGAAATCTCTGTAGCTTTCAGTTCCTGCCATTCTGGTTGAATAATTGATTGCTAAAGCTTCTTTGCGTCCCTATTGAACCGTCTTCCTGTTTAAGCTTGAATGGACTTCGGTCATGACGCATGAACCTAAGTCATCACACCATCCACCTCGGAATAAATCCATCTTACTGTACATTCTTAATACACATCCAGTGTGTTTATGAAGTATAACACTGATCTGTCTCTGCCTGTTTTACAGCTATGCCTCCATAATCCCCATCCTAATCCACTGCCTGTACGTGTATCCCTGTGTGTGTGTGTTTGTGCGAGCTGTCCCTTTATGTCTGTGTATGTGAGCCTCGGTATTTAAGCTTCTGGCTTTCAGAGGGCCTCTCTTTCCCACGCCTTCCACACTATATGTAATACCATAGATAGCCCTCCAGTCATCCACTCCTCTCCATCGAACCACTCAACACAATGGCCTGCCTGGACAGAATCACTCTGCACTTCGCTGTCAATATCTCCATTACCATTTCAGTCAACAGAATAAACACAGTGAAAATTGAATGCTTATGGGTAATATTACTTTTAAATGAGCTGATGAAATGGGCTCAGTGATGATAGGAGAGAGGGAAGAGAGTGGCTGAGATGGAGAGAGGTGATTATGTCAGCACAACTGAAGGATATAAGAGCAGAGCAACAAATCAAAGTTACATTCCTCACACAATCTTTACATTTCTTGGTCATTTCTTGGTCCATTCTTAAGGATGGTTGACAAGCTGTAAGTCTAGAATGAACTGCTAAAATCATCATATGACAAACGTGTGCCTATCCCTTTCAACTGAGCATTTCTTTTGTCTCAATTTCTCCTATCTCAATTTTCCTCTCACAATTTCTCTCCTATTTCTATATTTGAAATACAGAACGTTTATCTTATAATCAGATTTAATTCAGCTGGATTTCTCTGTAGAGCTGCGGTTCTAAACCTGGGGGTCAAGGCCCTACAAGGGGATGCAAGATAAAAAGGAGGGATGATGATAGAATTAAGAGGTTACAGTTTGAAAGCAGAAGAGAAAAAAAAATGCTATACCAAATTTTTCTGATCTTTCACACTAATTTTCTTGTGGATTACATGATCATTTTACCATTTAGGTTTTTTTGCTTTCTCCAATAAAACCAATATTCCTCCTAAGCTGTTTACATGGCTAATGAACATGAATATTCTTCTATTATTCCTGTTTACATACAGTTTTGCATCCTCCAATTATGAAGACGTGGAACAGCTGGAACAACTTGAGTTGTTTTGCTTCTTTGCATCAAAATAGGATTCTTTCAGTGTTCTCCACTGGTGGTGGACTTGTTGGACCATGCAAACACAGCCTCCCTCTTTCGTTCCACCTTCTTTGACAGGTGTGCATATCAAAAAATCTGTTGATATCCATTTCATAATATTTAGAAGTAGGTGCTTTTCTCTTTCCTACCAGAAATGTGGGCTTTTCTTTTGTGCATCAACCTCCACCTCAGTCTTACAAACTGTTTATTAGCACAGAACTGACCATAAACAGGCGAGGCTGTGTCTTTGCAGTAGGGTTTTGTACGCCATTTTTTCCTTCTAATGTTGCTAAGCCATGTTCTATGCATTAATTCTCTGTATGTATTTGGTCGCATTTTACAAAGGGTTTAACCTGAGCCAAAATAGTAATAATATACAGTATATGTAACACAGATTGGTACTTGGTAAAGGCTGATACACAAGGTAATCAGAATCAGTATCGAGTAGGGTTGAACGATTTTGAAAAAATATCTAAATGCGATTATCTCATATTGTTAGTGCGATATAATCTGCAATATTAGTGGGAGTGTTCATTTATACATGATGATTCTCATTTTAATCAAGTCTGTAGACTACGATGTGCAAGCCAAGACATCTCTGCAACTTTTCATTTAAAATTTTAGCAAATATTGCACCTCCTCTGATTTGAAAATTGCGGGAAACCGTATTCTTCTTCGATTAAAGTTTCAGCCCTAGTATTGGGAAGGAAAGAAATGAATCAGAAAATCTCTAATTTTAAGGTCACCAGCTTAGAGGGTTGGGAAGGCATTTTTATGCCTTTACTTGAAAGCAGACAGTAGAGAGCAACAGGAAATGAGGGGAAAGAGATCAACAGAGGAGCAACAGCGGTCCCCAGCTGGATTTGAACCAGGGACGACTGAATTACATGGTCAGCAGCTTAAACCCAGGCCACCACAGAGCCCCATTGAGTCTGTCCTTAGATGCGGTCATGCCAATAGAGTGTATTCACTGTAACACTGAAGCTGAGAAAGGTGTCTGATGAAAGAAAGAAAGAAAGAAAGAAAGAAAGAAAGAAAGAAAGAGTTCATGTAGAAAATGGGGGGTTCTAAGTGTTTAAGAATTGTGCTTGATGATGAATAGAGAGAGGAGTAAGAGGTTGATGAGTGGGACCCTCAGCAATGATAATCCCATTAGCACTGTACTGCACGTTAAGCTCTCCACTAATGACTGATGTGTGTGTGTGCATGTGTGCATGTGTGTCACATGTGTAAGCACGAGCAGTGTGTGTGTGTGTGGCTGAGTCCTGCTCGGACCATCCTAATTATCAGATGTGACTCATGTGAGGGTAATTACAGCATCCGAGACAGTGGGAACAAGGCTACGAATGACCCAGAAATCTACAGGCTAATGAAGCGATAAGACACACACACACACACACACACTCACACACACTCTTACTTTCTCTGCCTTGCTCTCACCTCACACGGAGAGACAGGGGCAGAGCAGGAGAAAGAAAGAGACAGTCAAAAAGACTGAAAGGGGAACAATGTTTCCCTCAGACTGCATTAGAGAAAGTAGAGAGATTTGGGAGGAGCTGTCAGGAGACGCTCTGTCAGGCGGCTTCAAGCTCAGCCCTCTTCCTAGTATGAACTAATCTGGCTGCTCTCTGTTCTCTGTCATATCTGGCCATGGCTCCACGGTGCTGTGGTCCGCTTCCACAGGCGCGGATTAAGCTCGGCTACCCGAGACTAAATTCTCTATTGAAGAATCATCTAGGTGTAATCCCTGTGTGAAGCCAGCCCCGTATGGTACAGCACATTATATCTCTCACCATGACTATTATACAAAGCAGGCTGGGCTGCACACTCTGGCGATACAGTCCTGAGACAAGCATGGGGACGGTTTTTACTGTACTGGCAGCAGAGACACAGAGTTTGCTTTAAATTGTTACCTAAAGTGAGATCGGTTGACTTAAGGTGGCCCCCCGGGAACACCACATCAACTAATTCAGAGTCCTGACAGGATGTTTTTCACCTCAGTGATTAAAATATTAAAATTTTAATACAGCCTGTCACATATTTCATTAATAATCCTGTCTCCTACTTTTTCATATTTGCATTAACATTTAACATTTGCATTTTCTATTTAATTCTTTTTCCTCTTCTATTGAATTCTTGGAAAAATAGAAAATATAGTTTACTCATATAACATTAATACACACACACAC
>JAJHUR010073538.1:0-13156 GCA_027495735.1 Lutjanus campechanus
AAAAAAAAAAAGACCAGAAAACTGAAGAGTCCACAATATATCATATCATTAAAGAGCATAGTGAACCATAAAACTAGTAACTACTGCCAAATACATTCATTGCAATAGTAACATTACATTGCCATTGACTCTGTTAATTCCCAGTTTTTTGTGAGATGTGGAAAGACGCGAGTACTAGCACATCTAGTAACCAGTAAGGTTCTCTGTAGTGCTATTTTCACATGATATGACATGTGACTCTGGGCTGTCATGTGACCTTTCCAGCGATCATCATGTGTCTGTTCTTTTCTGCCTCCTTTAGGGGACTTAATTCCTTGATTGAAGCTAATTCTTTCATTTCCTCTAGTTACAGTAAATGTGTGGTCACATTTTTTTCTGCTGACACTTTGTTGAACTGAGCGCTTGGAGAAAGTTTCTGTTTAACCTATGTGAAACTGAGATGGCAATCTTTTACAGCTAATAGGTGTTTTGTTTGAAATAAATGACGATACATCACATATTAACAGTACACATCCTTAGTGGCTGGTGGGAAGCAGTAAATATTTCCATGAGAGTACTGCAGAGCCACCAGCAGAGGGCGATGCCGAGCCAGTAACATGCAAACCATCCCAGTCAATGAAACCAGAGCAGAAGTGGCAGCTCTCCTGTTCCCTGACATGGGCAATTGCTGCCCTGTGTCTCCTCTCTGTGTTTGCATCCCGCTGAGACTGCGGGAGATCATTGTACATGGACAGGACTGGTTACTGGAGAAAGATAAAACCCTGCAACTCGAGCGTAGAGAAGAAAAAAAAACCACACTTCTTGGCACACCATCAAGTGTATTTTATCCAGCTGCTCTGAAGGAGGAGGTAGTGGGTGGGTGCTTATAATATCGACCATGAAAACAATAAAATCACGCAGGAACACTGGAGAGATCTCATTTCGGCAGGGGCTGCGGAGGCGAGGATCAGTGCACACACATGCACACGTACGCTCGCCGAAAGTCCTGCACCTGCGCATGTATCCTCCGTAATGATTGTGAAGATCACAATTATGAGTGGTACCGGCTTTCATCCCCACTTAGGTTTTAAGCATTTGTTTTCTAGTGACAACTAGTGTCACTGCCCTCCATAAATCCTCTTTTAACTGAGAAGGGGTTAGCGATGAGTGTGACTCTTGAAAGCTTGGGAATGCTGTAAATATTTTAGAAGAGAGCTCATCTGAGTCATCCACCATTAAATTACTTTCAGTAATGGCTGTTGCCATTAAGTCATTATGGGCAGCATGAAAATTGTTGTGCTCAACGTTAAATCAACAGCAACAAAGAATTAAAGTCATTATAATTGAAGCCGCGCACGTTGCTGTTTACATAATAGCAACTAGGGTAGTCTTTTTTTCTCTCCCTCTTGGCTTTGAGCTGTTTTAGTGAGAGGTGTACATGTTGTGTCTTTCTGGGAGCATGAGTGTCAGCAGCCACTGGGGAAACAAAGCAGTCTTATGGGATAGCAGAAAATCAAACCATGTTTGTAGCGTGTTTATGACTCATGATTTACAGTCCCTTGTCTTTCAAAAAATAAACCAGTGGCTCAACTAAATAAAAGAACATTGTGTAGTTTTCTATATTCAGTTTTTTTTAGGATTGCTAAATTATAGGTTGCAGAGGAGGTTTGTGTAGAATATACAGATTTTCCCCAGCAAACCCCCTAAAATTAAGTTTTGGCTGTTGGCAATTACCAGGAGCACAGCTTTAATTAGCCCCAACTATCGCTGTAAGCGCCGAGCAGGTCTGAGAGTGTGGCTTCCACACACTGTCCCTGCATTGTTGTTAGTACTATCACACTCACACACACACACACACACACACACACACACACAGCTGCTCAGGTCTGCAAAAGTTCTCCCGCTCATATGCCGTTATACAGTTAAGTGCAGTCCACCCACACATTTACAGTCTGACAAGGATATGTGGGTGAGGGAAACTCGGTCACAGCATGGCAGGGTATTGGACAAAGGACTGGTGTGTGTGTGTGGTGTGTGTGTGTGTGTGTGTGTGTGTGTGTGTGTGTGTTGTACCCCTCACTCACCTGACCATTGTCTGACTTTTACAAGCCTTGCTACAATCCCAGAAGCAAACAATAGGGCACCTTCACGTTCACACAAGACAGAAACCGTGCTTTGTTTCATTTGTGACTCACACACTCCTGCTGGTGTGTATGACCGGGACTAAACTTTCCACCACTCACAAGTGTTTGTTTGTTTTTTTAATCACTTGATTAGAAAGTTTTTTTCTAAAGTCAGAGCTGATAACGCTCCGGGTCGGCTCTTTAGAAAGAGCTGAATTTACTCGGATGGGTGTGGATTTACTGTATAAACATTGCCACAATATTGATTCATAAATTTTCTTGACTTCACTGTCTGTGCTTTCTGTGTCAAACGTGACTGGACATAACATACTCGCTCCTCTGTTCACCAAGGTGAGAGCTGATACCTTGCATGCATATTACCTGGAACATGAGTGACACATCAGGATCAAGTTCAGTAGTTCTTTGAAAAGCTGAAAAGCTACTCTTGACTCACCACTGGCTTGCAGTAACAGATCTCTCACTTTAACTTCAACACCTCTTAAATTCAATTTGAAGCCATTAATTTTTAACTACATCTAGATAGTGTGTCAGAACTTTATCGCTTGGATTTGATCCTCCCACTACTGAACAGGCAGTATTACTTACATACCATAAAGATACGTTGGTTTGGGGATTTTACACTGTTATGCTTCTACAGCTGCTCATGAGCGGAATTATTTAACTTTGGGTTTAAATATAAAATACCACAAAAGAGCTTTTAATTCCTTTGGTAAAAAAAAGACAAGACATAAAAAACAAACAGCACAGTGGCTTTCATCTATGATTTTCAAGTAATTAATTTTTTTTCTCATGATGTTGGAGACAAGGATCTACCCAAATGTCTTGTGACTTACTCATCTTCACCAAACTCCTTCGAAGATGAATACCCGAGAGATGTGTAAATGGGAGATTTCTGTGTGTGTGTTTCTAAGAGCTTCTCAATCTTAACTGTCACACTCCAGCCATCCAAGGCATGCGTCTGTCTGTCTGTGTCTTGGAGGCCCCAGGAGTCCTGTTAATACCAAGTACAATAACCATTCCCTCTGAAAGACACACACACTCACTCTCACACACACAGAACCCACAGGAAGCCAATCCCGGGCCAAAGTGGGCTTAGTGTGTAGCCAGGCTGGAATGGCACCAAGAACCATGCCAGAACAAGCCAAACCTGACCAGACCAAACCAGAGCGCTGCTGGCAGACCGCAGGTGTTTAAGTTATTTGAAAGATAGTTTTGTTATGAAATTCTACCGTAAAGGTCACCCAGTGCTTATTCAGTTACCCGTCACACCCTCACCCACCCTCAGGTATAGCCATCTGTGTAGCAGTAGCTGTATCAGCCTCCTTTTTATGCTGATGAACTTTCTGTGGGAACCAACATTTTGTTTCCCCTCATGAGTTTCAGTTGGCAAAATGAAACACTCAAATATAGAGTATACACTCTTTGTACTTTGATGTAATTCATCCACAGCATCATCACTCTTAAAAAGAATGTTAGATGCATCAGCTCATGTAATTAATATTTTTTATGTTTTATGGGTATTGTGATTAGGCCTTTAACAACAGATTATTTTCATTTTTATTTTTCTGCTGATTATTTTGTTGATCTATAACGTCATAAGTCCAAGGTGTTATCTTCCATTTGCTGACTTTGCCCAACTACAGTAACACTCTAGAGCTGCAACAATTAGTCTATTAATTGATTAAAGGAAAATATTTTGCATACTGTTTTGATAATTGAATAATTGTTATCTTCATTTCATGTTAGATCATATCTGACAGTTCCAGCTTCTTGAATGTAAGGGTTTGCTGTTGTTTGTGTCATTCATGATAGTAAATGAATAGACTTTGGGTTGTGGATTGTTGGTTGGACGAAAGAAGCAATTTGAAGATGTGTGGCTCAGCTAAATTGTGAGTTTTCACATTTTTAAAAATGTTTCTAGACTATACAAATTGATTAATTGTGTAAATAACCTTCAGATTAATTGATAATGAAAATAATTGTTAGATGCAGCCCTTTTACAGTTAATCACATAAGTCAAAGAAAAGCAGCAAATCCTCACAGTTGAGAAGCTGGAACCCGAGATTGTTTGTCAATTTATCATAAAACCTCTAGATGTAAATAGTTAATCAATGAGTTGCCATTTACTTGAATTGATTAAATCATTTCAGCTCTGATTTTGATGATACAGAACAAAATTGAAAATAAATGAATGTAAATAAAGACAGATAAAGGTTTTCCATTGTAATCTGTTCAAAAGGCAGTTATTTATATATAATATATAGTATCATATATATAATATATAATGCATAGAATTAAAATGTGCATTTCTATATTATACTATACATAGTGATATGTTCTGTGCAAGTTTTAGTAACTATAAATAAAACAGAGCAACTTTACTTCACTGCATGTTCTTTTGTTTTTAGACAGGCTCAGTACTGCATAAAATAATTTTTGGTTCATTCAGAATTTTTTAATTTGCCACCTACACACTGTAACTGGCATTTGTACAACAGAGAAATTAAATAATGATTTGTGAAAGACTCAGATATTTCCTTGGGCTGCAACTCACACTTATTTTCATCATTGACAATCTGCCAGTTATTTTCACAATTAATAAATTAATTGTTTAGTCTATAAAATGTCAAAGAAAATGTGGAAAAAATACTCATCACAATTTCCCAGAGCCCAGAGTAATGCCTCCAGATTGCTTCATATTATTATGCTTCAGCTGATCATAAATGACAAAGAACATCAGGAAAAATGACTGAATTGATTATCAAAATAGTTGGCAACTAATTTTCTGTCAATCAACTAATTGACCACTCAGTTAAATGGACTAATTGTCATGCCTTTGACGTTAACCCATACTCGGTAAAGTCATTAAAAATTAGCACAACAAATTTACATTCAATTGTCCTTTTAGAATGTGTACAATGAGAGGTTACTTAAGTTTGTATTGTAAGTCCTGAATTTGTACATATAAAGTAGGTTTCAAAACATTTGGATTGAAATGAAAGTGTGTCTTTCGGATGTATAATGCATCCCTCAGTGGGGGGGCAGAGTCTGTTAGTCAGGGAGAGGTTTCTGAACATGAAGTCATATGGTGAAACCACATGGATAAATCACTAGGACCAGCCCCTCAAACCTCCAGCATCTCACAGTCTGTGTGTGTCTGTGTGTGTGTGTGTGTGTGTGTGTGTGTCCGCTTACCACCCACTTCTAAACACCCCGTGCCCCTCCTCTCTGTCTCTGCTCCATCACTGGCCTCTGTCCAGCGTTCTGTTACCTCCCTCAGAGATCCTGACCAGGGCTTCTTCATAACGAACTAACCTCTAATGTTTGTCCTGTGTTGCCTCCAGCAGTCTCCCACTGTAAGAAGCGGTTAACAGGTTATGCTAGCCGGACCGTGTCTAATGTGCTTAAATGGCCCTTGACAACCACAGCGACCTGTTAATGACTGGACCGTCCTGTGGTCGTGGTCACTGAGAACTGGTCAGTTTATGGTCACCCATTAATGTCTGGTTTGGGGCTTCAGAAGCAACTACATTCGCCACCATAAACTAACAAGAGGACTCCACGCCACGACTAGTGGCTGGGACTATTATGAGTTGCACCTGGTGGGGTCTCATGATTTAAAACAATACATTAGAGACTGTAACATTTCCTTATACAATTTTTGTATCTTTGGTAATTTAATTGTTGCCTAATACATACAGTTTAAAGTGGGAAGGCATGCAGGGACATGTTTCATTGTCTTTTTTTATGTATTTATATAACCTACAGACAGCTGACACTTTGAATGTGACTATCGCGTGCTAATGCTTCCTAATGGGAATGTACTGGTTTTTGAAATTTGATTTCCTCATGAGCTCATTTACTCCATTGCATTTGTTTCTGTATGCAGAGGGAACAAGTAGTTTTAATTTAAAATGAGAAAAGCCCCCTCCTTCCACCAGCTGTGTTGCAATTCAAGTCATCACACCTACACTGGTACATTATGCTATGAGTGTGTGTCTGCTGAACTAATGCAAATATCACTGTCACTGTGAAACACAAGGTCACGCAATAGAAAGCATTGCTTTACATGTCAAGTGTTTAACGGTTCAAAAATATTCTGCCAATGGTGCTGAATCCAGGAGGCCAGAAGAGGTGGTCGACAATCCGTGTCAGCAGCAGCTATTAGCCAACCAGCTTTCATATCCTCCTTTAGTAGGCACACTGACGCACACTTTGTTCTTGCTGTGGCACTGAGAGGAAGCTCCTTTCCGTTCATGTGCTCTGGCAACCGCCATTCTCATGGCCAATCCCTGTCACTCGTCCAGGATTGAGATGAAGGAACATATCACGACACATCAGGAGTAATTTATTATCAGTTCAACCTCATCAGGTCAAACTCCTTTGGAGTTTGAGATTATTATGAATTAGTAAATGTTGCGCAACACCTGTCTTTGTGGACTCATCTGTGATATTTTGTAATGAGTCTTCAGAATGGTAAAATACTATGAAACCCACGACAGGAATGTGTATTGTGTCTGCCGTGTGCTCCAACGCATGCATGTGCGTTCTCAAACAAAATGGGTGCCCACTCATTAAAGAAATGGCTCCATAGCGCTAAAAGTGGTCAAACACTCCACATGATACCGTTAACTTAAGCCCTGTTCAGATGCGATTAGCATTACAGAGGGAGGTTGGGAATAAAATATTCACTATGCTCCTCAGTAATTGAACTCCTCGTTCTGAACAGCATTTTAACCATCGGGAAATTACAGGATGTGGTCTATGAAAGCCATGGTCATTCGGCAGCTCTAGCCAAAAGAGTGTACCAGTACCTACCTGTAGCTGACATTACAGCAGTCCATTTGATGAGCAGCTGCTCTCCTGGTGGCTTTAATTGGTTTCCATCATTGTATTGCCTCCCAAATAGGTTTCAATGCTGGTGTTAACATGTTTCTGTCTGTCAGATTAGCCAGAACATTTTTGATATCATTGATTTTCATTTTCAGACAAATGTCAAATTTCACACTGCTGAATTTTTTTTAAAGTAGGACAAGCAGCTCTTCCCAGAGAAAAAAACTGAGATCCACTTCAAGGAAGCCGCTTGAGATGAGATTTAAATTACAGAATGATCAGCAAGTTGACGTAAAAACAGCAGGTAATGTCGGCTGTAATTATCATGGCAGTTGGGGTTGAAAAATAACCCACATAGATGCTCATGAACACAGGTAATATTAAAATCACCAGCAGCCCCTAGAAAAATAAATCCACTCTGAGTGGGGCTTTAGATAAAAACTCGATTTTGTTAAAAGAAATTAAGTCAAATTATACTACTTCTTATTACGTCTCACACTGATATCATACATAAGTAGTTTGACAATAATTCTCTTTTTGGACCATTTGCTGTCTCTGATATGCTCTCTGCTCTATAGAGATGATACACGCACATAGAAACACACAGACGTTCTTTATTACTGGATCCAAACTCTGTGGATGTCTCCTCAGAGTCTCCGTGGATGTCTCATACCCAGGAGTGGGGATCCCACTAGTTTTGGAGGCCAGGCATTGGTTTTTTCAGGTCGCCACAGGAATGCCAGCAATGTTGCCTCCATTGTGGATCCCATTGGGTTGATGTGTATTTAAGTGGCTGCAAACATCATTCACAAAAGGCAGATCTCAAAGTATACGCAGTTTGGAGGTGGTATAGTTATTTCAGCACACACACGTAAACCCCACCACTACTTTGTTTATAGTCAACAGTGCATAAGGTGGAACAATAGTTTCTCTCAGAAAGAAAAAGAATACTTCCTCCATTCTACATTTAGTATTTTTCTCCTGATATTAATCATCAATTATGCTTTCCTAGGATATGAAATGTGTGTTTGCGTGCCCTTGTCTGTGTGTGCCACCAAGTCAGAAACAAAATGAGACAGACAGCAGCTACCTGGATGTTGTGGGCTGGGCTGCAGATTAATGGTGAGTCACCTGGACAACATGAGATGACAGGGCTTTTGTGTAAGGTGAGAAGCAGTGACACAGCATTAGATAGGGAGAGAGAGCGAGAGAGAGCAGGTACTCCGAGTCACGCAACACTCTCTGTTGGCAGCCCGTCTGTGTGTGTTTGGTAAACACACATTACCTGAGATAGAGTTGGAAGGCGTGAGTAAGAGGAATATAGTCTTTCTTCGCCACACAAGCTCTCTGCTTGAGTAGTCTGTGTGCATGAGCCGTGTGTGTGTGTGTGTGTATGTGGCTCTCAGGGCAGTGCGATCCCACTGGAGAGTCACTGGGGAGGATGTGAACCGGGGGAGTATCCAGTCTGACTGGGTCAGTGCTGGGAGTTTCTTGACTTCTCCCTCTGGGTCATTTAAGATTTTCCTATTTGTCTAATGCTTTTGTAAGAAAACAAGTGTGTGAGTATCAGATGTTTACTGTTTAATTCCCAGGATTGTTTTTGTTTACATTATTATTCATGTAAATATGACCGTGCCTACATACTAATACTGTGTGTATAGAAACTAATCTGTGTCATTTAAAAGAGTCCACTGTTCATAGAGAAGACATTGCTGTTTCCTGTTGCCTCACACGCCACTGTCCTGCCCTCCCACGTCCCGTCCTGTCCTGCCTTGTCCCATTCAGCTCCGGAAGTTTCAGCCCCACCCCAGGTTTGCCAGATTTGCTTTGGCGCTACATTGCGTAATGCCAAACTGCCCCCGTGCGTCACTGGGAGCACCCTTCCTACACACAAACACGCATGAGTGTAAACACATGGAATAGACACAGGGCATGCTTACATCAGCCCACTCCATGGACCTGCCTTTATTTGCAGGGATCACACAAGTGTTGTTGACTTGTTTGATGATCTCTGACATTTCAGATCCATCTCGGTCACTGTTCCGAGTGTAACATGTATTCTTGCAAAGGAAATGCAAAGTTACATGACCTTTTCTTCCTGGCTGGATCCTGTTCAGTATAAAACTTAATCAAACATTGTGCTCTCAGACGATGCTATCAACCTTATTGTCGTAATGAGTCAGTGCAGAATGACCAACGGCCATTTGTACAAATAGTTTCCTTGTTCCTCTCCAACAACAAACTTGATAACTGGACTACTGCTGCAGGAATAGCATAGTTTTCATAGGAATTGTTGTACTTTTTGTATAGCAGGCCAGCACTCACATTTTGAGCTTTGCCCTGACCTAAATAGGAAATTAAATTACTCTTGAAAACAGGTGTGCTACATGAAATTACCCCTCAAAACAGGTTGTGTTAAATGAAATTCAACCATTTAATGTTAAATTATTTAAACTCTTTTGTTAGGAAGCAATGGAATGTTAAATTGCTCATATTTAAAATAATAGACATGCAATTAGAGAAAGGAGATTTAAAATGACCACTGCTGGTACTTTATTTCAAAATGCCAGAGCTGTGTTGAAATGCAGATTTCCCCTCTTGATGTGTTCATTTTAGTATTTCTGTGTAATTGAGTTTAATTGTGAGTGTGTGTGGCCTCAGAAGTCTCTCTGCTCAGCAGCACTGTGGATATTGTGATGACTTGTTTTAGGGTTTGCCGAGTCAAAAACACAAAGCCAGCAGCTCAGTAAACTTTGACCACGCACCAGAAATCCAACCTGCACCTCTCTTCCTTCCTTTGATTCCTCTGTTTTCTCACTGGAAGCCTAATTGACATGAGTAAATAAACAAGAGCCAGAAATGTAAACTAGACCAGGCCCTATCAAAGACAGCGGGTCCTTAAGTATGCTAATGTCTCGTTCTTACAACAGGAACAGTCAAACATGAATAAATTCTGTCTGAAGAGAGTCCGTATTTAGAACCCGCTTCTTTTTTGCTCCTCTTTTCTTCATTATTATTGCTTTCCTGTGAGCATGCATTGTGGCATATGGCTACACTCGGTTGTGTTTGTTTGTGTGTGCATGTATGCATATCACCTGAGAAAGGTGACATGCACACACACAAATGGTTTATATACCCTAGGTTTGGTTCCCATTAAGGCTGAACAATTAATCAAAATTTTAGTGAAATCATAAAATAGCCTACAGCAATTTTAAAATGGCAGTAGGCGCAATATGTGTTCAAGGTGAAATGTATGTCAGAGTGCCATTTTGGATTAAATACTGTCATGCTGCAGAGATATCCTGCCTTATACATCATATTTTACAGACTGAAGAAAACATCTTTCTTTGGCACACATTGCTGCAAAAATAACCATAATCATTTTAATGTTTTCAATGAAAATTATGTAAAAATTGTTGCTCAAATGTTTAGTTATTTAAAAACAATACAGAAAAGGCAATTCAACATGACTTAACACAGCCTTGCTTACCTGTGACACTATCTAATTTTCCCACAAATTGTGAGGTGGTGTTTCCTGAAAGCATTGTTTCACGTGAAAAACAAGCTAGACTTTTTGGTTAGCTGAGGAAACGGGTGGCACACATGCGGTATATTACATCTTTAGATAGATATTTATAGCCACTTAAACTCCAGCTTTCTTTCACCTCGAAATTTTCATTGTCATTTCATTTTTCATAGTTTGCCTTTTGTGTTTCTGGTTCTTCTGTACGGATTATGTTAGCAGTTTGAAGAGGCTCAGTAAACTCATAGTCCAGTATGGGGAGCAAGCTGGTGATGAGTACTGTTCACTGTTTTCATATAATTTTGAACTAAACTCACAGAGGAATCTGGATGTTTGTGGCGCCGTAATGTTGTGTTGGTGAAGGCTCACAGTATGTGGATAAAAGATGAAACTAGTTGGCCACAGAGTAACTTTTTGTGGCTGCACGCCATAGAGCCATAGTTAATGTAGAACCCTGTAGAATGTGTTTTTCTCCATTTCCTAATGGCCTATTTAAGTCATACAGAAAGGAAAGCAAAGGACTCATTCACTCCTGTAGTGAAAAGCAGAGGAAGATTTCCGCTGCTGTAGGAACTACAGGAGGAACAGTGTAGATACTGGCCCACATATAACTGTATTCATGTTATCAATCAGTATTTGACTCACTGTTTTGTCCCTGTGCTGAAAACAAAGGGGTCTTCCTCTGACTCAAAACTGCTTCCAACAGGTGGACTCCCACTCTATTTTTCACTACTCTCTCTTTTTCTATTCATCTTCCCTTTTCTCTGTCTTTCTTTCTCTGTTTCTCAGGGACCACACATAGCATCAGTGACCTTGGCGGCTTATGAATGCGGCTCAGTGGATTTCCCCGAGCCACCCTACCCGGACCAAATAGTCTGTCCCCAGCAGGAAGCACCAGCAGCAGGCTCTGATACTGAGCAGGTGGGCGTGGAGGCCGTGGGGGTGGATGGGTTGGTGGGGTCAGCAGCAGCCATCCAGGGAAGCATCTCTCTCTGGACCATCATCTCCAAAGTCCGGCTGGAAGCTTGTATGTGGGTGAGTGCCTGTTACACACTGGCTGGAAAGCTTGAGAGCAGGCAATTGCAGGATCTGAACAGAGTTAAGCTTTCATAAACATTTCTCATGGCTCAGTTTTGGTCACAGTTTGCAGTGACCTTGCACACTCCCCACAGCTTTGACCAGCATTCAGAGTGTGTGCTCTGAAATATCGTTGCTGTCAGGTGGAAACCTCATATCTCTCAAATGCCAGTTTCTTGGGAGTTAAGAAAAACAGTCTTGTTTTCAGATTGACCACCATGCATTTTTGAATTTATCCAGTGGGTTTTGAAAGGTGTCATTAGACAGAGGGTGGTAGAAACACGAAAATGACCAAAATTGTAGGTGCAGGGTCAGGCATATACATGCCAAGGACTCCAAATTAGGTGCACAAATCAGACTTTCAGACCATAGTTAACTTTCAATTAATGCTCTGGTAAGCGAACATTGAAAAAGATGAAAGCTTGCTGATTCCTGTGTTTTGTCTCGGTCAACAACCTAATAGAAAGAATTATTTACAAAATTTGGATCCTTCCCCCTTACTATGTGAATGACTCTGTGGCCCCTGCACCCCAATTTTAGAATGACTTTGTTCTATCTCCACCATTCACAGTCCAAGCAAGAGTTGATACAAACTGATGTTCCCGTTATGGGTGCAAATGTATTCATTGATAACTCATTAGCGTGGAAAACCCCAGCTTCTTAGAGTGAATTTCCCCTGTGCAGCGTCAGTGGTTTCACACCTCTAACCAGCCTTGTGGCTGCCGAGAAAGATGAAATATTTTCAATGTACAATCTTTTACTCAGGGCCAGAACAGAAACTTTTTTTTATGACTTTATAGTAAAATCATATAAAAATAACATGCAAAACACAGTTTCTATTTAATGTGGACTGAGACAAAGCGCCTTCTACCTGGGTTTTTAGTTACACATAGAGCAGGGTGCTGGTGGTTTATCAATGACTCACACATGTCTCAGAGTTACCATGAAACCACTGACAATGGCTTGTGCTACCGTCACACACATACAGGGCACATAAAACAAGAACAAGAACAGATGTGTGCCACAGTAAACTAGAAGTCACACTCCTGTATCAAATTCTTGGTAACTGCAGTATCTTTTTTTTGTCCACTATTATCGTCAGTTTCCTTTTTTTTTTTTTGAATTATGACAAAGGCAGTGCTGCTGAACATTGAAAACAGAGAACTTGGTCACGCACACATGATATGAGTTTTATCATTCTTTGTTATCTATTTCCCTGTTCTAAATAATGTGGAAGGGGCTGAGGTGAGTTTGAGGAGGAACTTCTTCACTACCGGGAACTTTACAGGAACCAGACATCTTTTCCACAACCTGCTCTCTACTGTAATTGGCCTTCAGACTTCCTAGTTCTTTGTAATACAGTAACTATACACACATAGACAGTTACAAATGCAAAATTGGAAACATGCACACATAAACGTAATGAAAACTTTTAAGGTTTTAATTTGTTGGATAACTGACATTCATACCCACTTGGGTACTACTTAAAGTGATACTACACTTTCCATGATAACTAACTCAGTATGTACTCACCACTATGCCGATGTGATGATAAGTGAAGATCTTCAGTTCACCAAACAATCCTGGAGTTTTAGGAAAA
>JAJHUR010073539.1:0-17346 GCA_027495735.1 Lutjanus campechanus
ATGTGTGTATGATGCATGCCCGCATGTACGCGTATGTGTGCGTATATGTATGTTTACATATGTATGTATATTTGTTTGCGTATTCCCCTCTCTTTTTGAACTGTAAACGATGTGAAGCACTTTGCATTGCATTTTACTTGTATGAAAGGTGCTATACAAATAAAGCTTGATTGATTGATTGATTGAAGGACACAAGAATTGTCAGCAAGCTAGCTAAAGTCTAGTAGCTCATTAATGGAGAAGAATGGCGCTAATCTGGTTGTAATGTAACGTTACCCATCAACAGAAAACCATTAACTTAAAGGATAACTTAGGTATTTTTCAACCTGGGCCCTATTCCCCCATGTGTATGTGTGTGTATGATTGATAGGTACAACTCGCTTTAAAACTGGTTCAGTATTGAGGGAGGCGGATGCAGCCGGCAGCCGCGAAACAAGTTATAACAGTAGATATGAGGGCAAATACGTCCCGTAAAAGTTTGTGCATTAAAAGTGCCTTTTTCGCCACAGTCCGGCTCAGATTGCCAGTGTCATCTCTGTCAACATGACTGTTCACTCTGTAAGGACATCTCGCGGGATCTTTGCTTGTTGAAGAACGTCTTTTGGGAGAGCTGGTTTCTTGAGGTGTGTTTGGTGAAGTGTTTCGGGATTGGATGTCTTCTCTTCTTGGGCTGGCAGTAGTCATCTTGGGAAATGGTCAGGAGTGTTAGCATCCAATTGTAGCACAATTAGCCACAACTTCAGCATGTTGCTCTCCGACAAGTGCAGCCTTTGAAAGCTGTACGGGGTGTTGTGCGACATCCTGTTCTTGCAATTCGGCTAACCACAAACATGAACCATTGTTTTCAATAGTTGCAGTAAAACTTTTAACTGAACTCCGGGACAACTAACTCCGCTCTGACCGGCTCTCAGCATGACTCCTCTGTTTTCTTTCGGCAACAAACAAAGATCGCACGAGATGTTGTCACACAGCAAGTAGTAAGTGAAGCATGCTGTTGACAGAGATTACACTGCCGATCTGATCCGTGGTGGAAAAAAAAGCACTTTTAATGCACAAACTTTTACGGGATGTATTTGCCCTCATATCTACTGTTATAACTCATTTAACGGCTGCTGGCTGCATCCGCCTCCCTCAATACTGAAAAATACCAAAGTTATTCTTTAAACCAAGTTGCAGTGTCTCTTCTTGTAGCAGACAATAAATACATGTCATGTAACATGTATTACTTTTCACTTGATTATAAGTCTATTCTGTTGACTTGTGGCCAGCACCAGACTAATCAAAGTAATCAGATATGACTCTTAAGTTGTTGTTTTTTTTAAACATTTTGCCCAGTAAAGGCTATTCTGTATCAGCATCTGCAAAAGCTAAATTCCTGTAGTTGAACAATCATCAGTGCTTTTTGATGAGCTCACTTACAAAACGTAAAAAGGCAAATGACTTAATGCTCACAGTATTTGACAGCAGTTAACAATGTTTGTGGAATAAGATTGATGAACCCAGATGAACCTTGACTTCTGTTATCAGTCTAACATCCAGGCCCTTGACCTCTGCTGCTGAGAGCTTTGTTGACTCCACTGCTCACCCCCTCGCGTCCCTCATGCTTTCATTTTCTCTGCAAAAATGCCGGATATGGCAGCTTGTAAATCATAATTCAGGCATATGAGGACAGAACAGACCTGCAGTGTATCACATCTGTTCTGCAGGTCTGTGCAGCACACCAGCCAAGGAGATGGCAGCACGACTTGACATGTACTACTTGATGTAAGTACCAAGTCATGATGAAATAGTGCTGAATGAGATGCAATGGAATTAATGTATTGCTGTGTTAAATATCTTTCCTGGTTTTAAACTTAAAGCAGACACCCGCTGAACATCAAGAAAACACATGAGTAAATGTATCTTTTCAATTCTGCCAGAGTGCTGCGTGAAGCACATGCGTGTTTATAAGGTGTGTGTCCATGCACATGTGAGCTGCCAAGGTAGTGACCTCAGTGTCAGTTTTTAAAGCAGAGTAAACAGTGACTTGTTAAAAACCAAACAAGTCTGACAGACAAGGCCAAAGCAGCCGTAGTTTCACTAAAGACCTTTGGATGGTTGAGCCATTAAAGGGAAATACATTATTAAACAGTGATGTCGGATAAAAATATCTACAAACACAGTCAATTGTGTACCTTGGCAGGAGATCAGAGCATCAAAACTTCGATACATGGTGCGATCAGGTGACAGTTTTTAGAATCAGCCTGCTGACTTTGAGTGCATCTAAATTAACTTCAATCTGAATGTCTAGTTTATAGCTGTGAATTAGAGGCTGACATGGGAGGGGATTTTCACTCCTGTCCCATCCCAGTCCCAGAAAAATTATTCCTGTCCCTTTCAGTAAAGCAAGAGTCCACACATGACATCACACAAGTTTTTAAATATAAAAACTGACCTAATGTTATTATGACTCCTGCTCCCACCTGCTCCCAATGACTTTTTTTCCTGTCTCGTCCCAGTCCCATGATGACTAGCGAAAATGACTCCCGTCCTGCAGAAATTTCTCAAAAAACGTCAATCAGAAAAGGATCATGTTCGAATTTGATCCGTTTGTTACTCCCAACCAGAAATCCAAATTAAGTGTGTGTCAGCACTCCTGTTATTCTGCTGGAGGGAGTGTGGATCAGTTTCAGTGGACCATGCACATGTTGTTCGGACTTAGCCATATGTTCAGCCTTTTTTGGAAAGCGGTGAGCAATTTAGTCTCATCTTAACTGTTTGGTAACCATGGCAATTAGGGTTAAAACCTGATTTAAGATGGGAAATGTGTATTACACAAGCTTCCTAACTTACCAAAACCTTGAAGTTGTTTAACCCATATGTCTGCTCTTTTTGCTTTTACACAATGGATGGTGGATATGCTGGAGATTGTCTTTTATCTTATCTGTAACCTGACAAAACATGTTTTTGGCCATAACTCAAGAATCTACACACTAACTACACCAAGATTTTACACAAACGTCTAACAGATTTGTCTGAACCTTGTTTGTGCTGTAATGTCTGAGACCCCATCTGTCCAAGGTTTATACCAAAACAAAACAAAACCAAAAAAAAGTATATTCTTTTAATGCTTATGTCCCAGTAAAACAACTGAGCCGCTGCCTTAGTGTGCTGAGCTGTTCTCATAGTCATGGTTCTTGAAACATTTTTTTATCAATTTCATAAACTCAGGCCAGTCAGGACAAACCCTTTCTGATGAGTCTGGACAAGGTGTGTAATCTAAGGTGTGCCTTCACGCAGCTATAACCAAAATATTGAGTTACTCCCATGATTCAGTTTAATGACCAGATAAGGTGATACAGAGACGGGTCATACAGTGTATTTTGTAATAAAGGTGAACACATAAGGCATTGCTTTACAAATGCACATCAATATTGAGTGACACAAGTTTTGTATATTATATACTTCCAATATCAGAATGTGATTTACTGACAAGAGGGATTTCACACATACAAGGAGTTTATCTTGGTGGTATTAGTACTTTGTTTACTAATAGTGTGCCAAACCGGTGTGTTCGGCAACCAGATCCCTGTTTTCATTGCCCTCAGCCATCTTTTGGAGTCACTGCTTCAATATGTCTGAACATGCAGACCAAGGATAAAGAGATCTGATCTCTGAGCAAAGGAAACACAGTGCGATTGTATTATTTCACTCTCTGTAAGCCAGGTTTGCCTGAACAGACAAGCACTTATGATAAGCAATAAAACCCGGATATGAAGTAAATGAGGACAGAGGCCACTGTGATTTGAGAAAACTGTCTTCACAATATCGTTGAGTTTAAAGTCAGACTCAAACTCTTACATTTTGAAATGAACTAATAGTAAAATTTTAAAAAGTTTTGCCAAACCTATCATCTTTTGTTGAGATAATTTACTTTTCTTTTTTAGATAAACTTGAATCTTTGAGTTTTAGAGACCCCAAATTTCTAAATTTCAAAAATTAGTTTGTCATCATTTGGATGCTTGAGAATTGAATGGTTGCAATTGACAACATTAAATTATGAACCATTATTCACTTTGACTGTAATGAATTAACTCAAGTTTTGAAATACATTTTTTTGTTGTTGCAAAACTGAGGTTTTACAGTTTTTTAAAGATAAAAAGTAAATAGATCTAAATAATCTCAACAAAATTGTTGGTAGAGTCAGTAGTCCGGTTGGTAAGTTCTTTTCAAAGTTCTGTTTATTTTACAATTTGCACGAATATACAAGAAGAACACAATTAGGGAAACAGACCCACAGAGATGCGTCTTCATCCTCATGACACTGTGAAGAAGATTGACTAAAGTTAGAGCGGGTTCTCATGAGCCACAACACCTTGGGTGCAGAAAATATCTGATGAAATGAGATTTGTGTTGCAAAAACTGCACTTTGGGCATCACTGAACACAAAAACACAAGATTTAAATCAGTGATGTGTTGCTCTTTACAGGCCTCTCAGTGGGTGCTGTGGAAAATTATTCAAATGCAGCCAGAGGCGCAAAAAGATTTGCAGCAAATGCCTCACATGACGATGCCCCTGCACATGTTGCTATGGGAACGGGGGTGCATGTGATGTGAGTTCCTGCGTTGTCTGCAGGCTGCAAGCCTAAGAAATGCCCCCCTCCTTCCCATACAACACAGACACACACACATACCTAAGGCCTCCTCACCCTCCTCCATCCCCAGCTTAATGTCACTGGAGTTTTTCCAGTATTATTGATAATAAGAGGTTGAGAACAGGAAGTTGTGTGTCGACTATGCTGAGCAACTCTCCCTCAGAGCAGAAATACCTTGTCTGAGAAAAATGTTGAAAAATTTCAGAGGAAGTTGAAATATTCTTTGGGAAATAAGAAGAGCCAGATGTGAAAACAATAAGCAGCCTGTCTGACAAAGACTCACAGTATGTGAATAAGGACTTGAGTGAAACTCAGTAAAGTGGTGCTAATCATAAACTCAAACTCAACTCAAACTCAAACCACAGACCACAGATTACAGATTACAACAAATCTAGCATTGCAAAAATAATTTATGAGTGACAAAGTTTAATCAAGATCATGGATTATTACAGTTTCCTCATTTCTTTCTGATAGGCACAGTTTCAAACCTGACTAAATCATGTAATAACTTTAAATTCTGTTGCATTAAACTTTTAAACTAACTTAAAATTGTGTCAACCTGGACACAGTTTTCACTCTAAACAGAGATTAAATTAAATTGAATTATCTTGCACCAAAACCTCAAACACTGATTTAAAACATGATCCAGTATTAACTTTAAGCTTGTTCTTGAGGACCTTTAACCTTTAAAATAGCTGCGTTTTTTTTTAGTTTTTTTAGATGATTGAGCAACTAACTCTCTTTTTAGGTAACTAGAAAACAATGCAATGTTTAGTTTACTGTAAAGCCAGCTGGCAATTTATTGAGTTGTTGGAGCCCAACAGAACTAAAATTCATTTATTTATTATTTATTGATTTTGACTTTGACTTTTGACTTCTGACCAATTAATTGGACTAATTTGAATTTAATTAGATTTAATTTAATCTAAAAGATTAAACTTTTCTTCTTTTTTTTTGTTAAAGTTTACATCACTAAACTTGTATTAACTAAACTGAGATTAGTTTTTAAAGTGAACAGAGTTCTGGTTCATTTTAAATCTGCATTTACTCTTTTTATACTTAGTTTTGCTCAACTTTGATTGGAGCTAATCTTTGATTTTTGGCGCAGCCCCGTTACAAAGTCCCATCACTTTTGTTTGCTGCAAATATGAAAAATAAAATAAAATCAGCATTAAGGGAGGTTAATTATTTTCTCCACAAGAACACATTGTCCTGCCTGCTTACAACCGATGTATTTACGTCAATTAGGCAGAATGCGGTGGTTTGGCAGACTCTCTGTCCTATGACAGCGGGAAAGAGGCGGGTCCAGCGATTGCAACAAGTGTTTGGGGTGTCCTAGAGGCAGATAACCCTCTGTGGAAACATTCAGGACGCCTTTTTGGATCTTTGAAGAGGAGGAGAGTGCCAACTTATACGCACCGAGCGTCTGCGGGTGAAAGCTGCAGGGACTGAGAGATTAACTGGAAGTCGCATTAGTGAAAATCAGTCAGCATGAATAATGGATCCAACCGAACTATTGACCCGAGCTGCACGGAGAAACCTCCTCTCGCCATCGACATCATCCTCAGTGAGTAGACTGGCTTCTTTGACACCCCAGATCTGTCTGTGAAACGGCTACACAAACATCAACAAACTTTATCTAAATGGGGCTTGATGAATTCCTTGGAGTCCCTGGAGCCCGCGTTAGGAGCTGCTGGGAGGCTGTAGGATGGTGGTTTCCCCCTGAGCAGCATCTACTGGTGCCCGTGCTACATTCTTGGGCTTTACTGACGGTAGAAAGAGGCTCCTTCTCAAGATTTTTTATAGGGGAAGATTAGTGTCCATATAAACAGCCAAATTAATGTCACATGTCCAGGCAAAGCTCAGTTCTCAGTTGCTGGTTGTGACTTTTCATCCAATAATCAAACTTAATCCATTAATCCATTTCACTGGGGTAGTGGTGTTACTGTAAATTAAGTGTATTTAGGCGTATGACTCATGTTGGATTATCCATTTCACCTCTCATTTCACTTCTCTAAGTGACATCTGCACAAATGGAGAGAAGAAATCCACTTAAATAGAGCTAAGAAATATTTTTTTTATTAATTTAAATCAGCACCGTACAGTAAGACATACAGTAATTAACAATTTTTTATATTTAGGAGATAGTGTCGTTTTAAATAACATTTATACACCGTGAAATATAGGCTACAGGAATGTTGTGGAATCAACTCATCTTTTCTCATTAATGTAACATAGATATATAGGTTTTATTCATCTCAAGTTAAGTCACCTTATAATTTCTAGTTTTTATTTTCAGACCACTTAAGAGCTTATAAATAAAATGAGTTGTTCTGACTTTAAGTCTTTTGTTTTAAAATGATGAGTTGAGTAAATGCGTTGCTGTAAGTTCCCTTGACTTGTCAAATTAAATTTGAAAAGGATAGAAGATTAGAACTTTGAACCAATTATTTAACTGAAGTTCAGCCAACTCACATTTTTAAGACAGCAGGAGAAAATGATTTTTTTTGTTTTGTTTTGCATCTCGGCTTTACCAGTTGGCTTGTGTGCATTTGTCATTTTTATTATATTTTTCCCTTTTTTATATTTTTCCTTTCAAACATGTAAAAAATATGCTTGTGAAAATAAATAACTAAATAAACATACAACAAACACATCTGTATTCATACTCTGTAACATACACAGCATCATTATCACTAATACAACAGATATGTTATATTAGTGTACATGTTGAATTTAGTTATTTAGTAATAGTATCACACTGTCGGCTCGTCCACCTGAGAGCTCTGACAAAAGAATTTTTCAGCTGTAAAATGTCCCGATCACCTCATACCTTGGTCATAATTCTTTAAAAAACTAATTTTATGGGATCCTTGTCAGAATATTTCTTTTTTTAAAAATCCAAATGTCAGCATCTGCATCAACCTCAAAAATCCTGTAATGGTTGCGCCATACTTGTGATGGTTAAACTCCCACAAACACCATCTGGATCAGTTTTGTCAGTTAAAAAAAAAAAAAAAAAAAAGATCTCTAGTCTCCACTTTACTGCAGATGTGTGGCTGTATACCATGTCAGATGGTTGCGAGTAGAACTAACAGAACCCAGAAGGACAAAAATAGTTTAAGTAGATAAAGGAAGAATAATAAAACCTTATTATTAGAATGTGGAAACAGTTCAAAAAGTCAACGGAGGAATTTCAAACTATAAAAAGGAAACTGAACAAACACAACAAGAGAGCGCATCGACCACCTACGGATAGAATTCATCAAATAGGAATGCTTGTTTGTGTGTGGCTGACTGTGTGCGTTTTTGTGTACTGAGTGCCACTAACGACTTGATACCAGAGTATGAATGAACGCAGATTACCAGAATATGCAGTTACTGACAACAAACTGAAACATTTTTGCTCAGATTTTCCTCTCGCTTTCTACTTCACTCTTGCTGTAGTTGCAGCCTTGTCATCACCTTGTCTTTGTCATGAACATCTGTCTGAGAAATACCGCTGTAACCACATGTGTCTGACTTCCTCTGAAGTTATTACTATAAATGGTGCCCTGCAGCTACTTTCACCGTACACAATGCCAGCATCCATGCACTGAGGAACTTTCCTTTGACTGTCAGCACTGTTTGTTTTTTGAGGCTAAAATACAAATAAATAAATAAATAAACTTTTATTTTGGTGGGGCAAACCTTGCATAGAATATGATATGACTCTCCATATGACATATGGCACTCCATCCTCTGGCTTGTTTTATATTGTGAACATGCACCATGCATCTATGGCAACAGTCTGCAACTGATTTCCTGTTTTCTGTTTTCACTTGCGTTGTTTCATAATCAACCAGGAATCACTGTTGAGTTTGTGTACTTCAGAGACACACAATTAAGGGGAACTGAACCCACACTGGAGTCTGGGTTGGTCATTATAATAATGCATCTGTATTTTGTTAACCCTCAAATCTTCACTCTCTAATTATGTGTTAAAGTTAGTGGCCAAAAAAAAAGTGCATTGGTTTAGTCTTTGCTTATAATTAGTTATTTAAATCACTTTGCCGAACATTTCTGATGGTGTAAAGCTACTTTTTCACTTTAAATTAGTCATCCATGTCATCCATTTGCTCACGCTGTTTAGCCATGCTAGCAGCATGCTTCTATGGCAATGCTGGTCTGCCAGTCGGTCACAAACTTTGTTTCAGACTGAAAAATCTCACCAGTCGTCAAATTCGTAGTGAAAGAACTTGACAACTATAGGATAGGTTGGTGCAGAATTTGGTTCTCAAACGATGAAACCCAATGACTTTGGCCAATCATAGTTCAGTAAGATAGTTGATAGTTGAGTCTCATTCCCAAAACATCAGTATTTCAGGACCTGGGAACTAGACTCAACAATCAACCGTCTTTCTGCATAAAGCACCTTCACCTTTTCATCTAGTGCCATCATCAAATACCTTCAAAACTAATGACAAAATCAGCAGCCTCAGTTGTTCTTGGTGTTAAGTGCTCATTTGAAAGTGTTTCCATGCTTCCTTGACCCTCCTTGTGGGAAGGGTGATTTCCCATTTTGCCAGTATTGTTGACTGGCATTTTTGGACTGTGCTTGGTTAGTTAGTTAGATACGCATATATCTCTGCATATCTCTGGTGTTTTCTTTTGTTTCTTTGTATAATGGCACTAGATGCTTTCTGACAGTTGTGTGTTTTTTTGTAAAAAAAAAAATACTAATGAGAAGAAGTCACTTAGTAGTACAACATGTAACTAGTTGATCTCCAGCGTTGCTAGCAGGTGAGCTTTGTTTTAGCCGAGCAGTTGATGATGACTTGTTAAGATTAGTGAGGAGTGAACATAGGTTTAATGTAGGTTTTTATGTTGTTTTGTTCTTTTTTGGTTTTTTGAATTTTTTTTTTATTGAAAAACATGCAAAACAATTAATCAGTTATCAAAATACTTGGCAATGAATTTAATAGTTGATAGATGATCAATTAATTGTCACAATTCTACAAAGATCATGATGACATTTTAAATCATTGAGAGGTTTTCAGTATAAAACTGATTAAATCATTTCAGTGTCTGCATCAGCACCTTTTGAACATTTTCGAGCTCCAGCCCAGTTGTCACTCTCACACACACATACACACGATTGATTGCATAGTGGAGATATGGTAGACATTATACCTGTTAAAGCTTAGCATGTTAGCATTTACCTCAAAGCACAGCTGTGTCAAACGCAGTCTCACAGAGCATCTGGCACACGCTCTCAGTCTTGTTAGGACATGCTCCACACTTTGCTTGAAGGCTGTGTGTTATTTTCTGACAATAATTTGCCTGAATAAACATTTCAAGGACTGAGTAAGGCTCTAACCATGTAAATGCTACATAATGACCTACATAATAGCACAATCAAAGATCACATCAAGGTCCAGTTTCTGGAGAATGCCTTTTTGGTCCACTGTTGCATCTCATCTCTTTGAAGATGGCCCATTTGTTGTAATTGCTCTCCTCTCCCTCCAGAGTTGGACATATTTGGCATCATCCTGTACTCTGTGCTCACCTTCATGGCGGCAGTGTCCATGCTGGTCTTCATAGAGGAGTGTATCTACATCTATAGGAAAGTGCCCACCAGTAAGAAGAGTGTGATTATCTGGGTGAATGGGGCAGCGCCGGTAAGAATGAGATAAGATACAAACGAGATTGATATTTTTCACCCATGTCAGGGCAAAAAGCACGGGTGCTGGACAAACACACTGTGTCCTCACATTGCCTCCCATTCTCCTCTGTTTTCCAGGTGATCGCCACCATGTCGTGTCTAGGGATGTGGATCCCCAGAGCCACCATGTTTACTGATATGACCTCTGCCTGGTGGGTCTCTCTGTCTCTGCCTCGCTTCTACTCACCTTTCATCCCTCACTGAGCTGTGTGTTTTGTTACCCACAGAGCCCCACAGTAAAAAATCACAGAGGGGAAACTTGAGCTTCATAACATGCCAAGAGTTTTATAGAAAACAGTGATACTGTTATGTAATGTATGTGCAACGTATGGCTTTCATTTTCTCGACTTCTCTCCTCATCCTGCTTCTCTAAACTCTTTATCTCTCATTATTCCTGCATGCTTCGCTCTAATTCCTTACTTACGACTTCTCGTCATTCCTCCTCTTATCTCTCTGTAGTTACTTTGCAGTCGTGGTGTTCAAGTTCCTGATCATGATGCTGGAGGAGTTGGGTGGTGACGAGGCCTTCCTGAAGCGAGCAGGAAAACACAAACTGAAGATCAGCACAGGGCCGTGCTGCTGCTGCTGCCTCTGCCTGCCATATGTTGCCATCACACGGTAAATAACACTCCAGTGTCATCACTAACAAACACTCTGGGTGTAAACAGCTTCTGAGGAACACTTGGCTGAAGCACAGCAGCAAGCGCTTGTGGATTTAGAAATTTACTTCCATTGTTTTTGGCAAGACGGTGTGTTTTTATCAGTTTCAAGAGTTTTGGTATGCTAACTCACTCCCAGGGAAACAAGAGCAACCTCCAAACTGCAACCTGCACACTGAAAATGGCAAATTAGCACCTGGAATGCTAATAGTATGCATGTAAGCAAGCTAACAGCTGTTACTTATTCATTTGCAGTGATGTAGTCATTTTAGATAGATAGAACTCTATAAAAATGTAACGGCCAACAGTGACATCACATTCTCCATCTTCCTTCTACTCTCTATCTGTGAGAGCTGCAGAAAGAGTTTTACACACACACACACACACACACACACACACACACACACACACACACAGGCAGAGAAAGCTGAGGATGGTTTTGGCTGTAGGTTTTGTTGGCAAGTTTATCTGTGCTTTTGAACATAACTGCTGTGAAATGATCAGAAAATAATAGTGCACACTCTAGGTCTCTCACCCACTTTCTCTCTCATTGGTTGAGCTGGGGAGGAATGGCTAACTCTGAATGGTGCATTTACAAATGATGTTACAGATTCCACCATTAAGCTAGCAGCTGATTAGCTTAACTTAGTACAGAGACTGGAAAAATGGGGAAAACAGAAACTGGCGAATTGTCATTTTCACACTTTGGTGTTTGTACAGATGAAACAAACGAAATATAACCAGTTAACATGTAAGCTTTAGAGATGCTTTTGAATTTTTCAGATGAAGTGAAGATTAGCTTTATGCTAAGCTAACCAGCAGCTGCATGCTTGCCACACAGACACAACCTTCTCACTGAACTGTCAGCAAGAAAGTTAAAAAGGGTATTTCCCAAAAAATTATTCCTTTAATGGAGCAATGTTAGTAAACACACTATTCAAAGTTGGCCCCTCCTACTTTGGTCAACAAAGGAGAGAGAGGGAGAGAGACATAGAGAGTAAAGGTAGTACCATTTGCAAGAACAAAGTAGTGAATTTGAGAAATAAAACGTTATTTTCTGATTGTTTCAAAGCGGTTACTATCTACAGCACAAGTAAACACCCCCTGCTGCATATGGTTTTGGTGCCCTGACACATGTTTTGTCCAAGTCCTCATTTCCTTGAACCTCTATAACGGAGGTGGTGGGTGCCAAAGTTAACAGGAGCCACAGCGCCAGAATGGCCACATTTATGGAAAATACACCAGGATGAAATAAACTGGTATTATCCTTTAATCTCAAGAAGTTCCTGCATTACTTAGGTGGTTATTGAAACATCCTGCAGTGTTCGTTAAGCACAGAGCCTGTGCACAATAGACGGTGGCAACAATGACTTATTGATTAAGGTTTTTGTTTTTTTGTTTTTTTGGTGCACGGAGGTCTCTGATGTAATTTTTGGTTCTGTTTGAAGATTATATAACGTCAGAGGTCCTCTGTATAAACAGAATTGGATTGTACGTCTCTGTTCTCTGCTTGCAGAGTGAACGAACTCCTGGCCGTTGAACTTACAAGGCAAAAGTATGAACAGTATAAAAGCACACTGGCTGAGTACAACTGTTTGTCAAAGCTGACTGATCAATCCATGCCATTAATTTTTCTTTACTTAATAACAAAAATAGACACCAGACTCACAAACCAAATAGAAAATAAATTTTCTTCTCCCAGTAAATACACACACAAATGTCATCACGACTGATTTATCTACAGCCTAACAACCTCAGTAAGTCACAAAGTTACTCATTCCATTATTATATGGAAAAGAGAAAAAAAAAAACAGTATATTGAATTCTACCCTTTAATATTTTCTTTTTGTCATTATCTTTCAGTGTTTTACAAACCTTCACCATCTTTCCCTATTTTTTAGGATCTTCATTTCTTTTTGCATTACATCCTTCCAGAATAAAGTAATTTTTAATAAACATTATAAATAATTAATATTCAGGGAACCCACACCAGCACCTTTAAATTAATTTTGCTTAACAAAATACATTGTATTCAGAGAAAATGTATGGTTGGAAGCGTAGCCTCATACATCCCCTGACCCTCCCTCCCTTCGATTAATGAGTCAGAATTAATCACATTACTAGCTGCAGAATATCAGACTGGCTTTCTGGAGGATGAAACTGAAAACACAGCACAGCCAACTCGTACTCAATATTCAGTTCAACTCAGTTCAAGTCAACTGTCTTCACTAAAACTAAAACGCTCATGTGTAGAAATAAACTAAGAAAAGTTTTGCTGGCCTATGATCATTTATCTTTTTATTAAACTTGAATATTTAAGTTTTAGACACCAAAAAATTGTGTGATGAGTGAACACATTGATGTAAAAGTGAATAATAGTTCGTAATTTAATATTTTTAATTGCAACCATTTAATTTTTAAGCTCCCACATAATAACAAATCTGGCTCATAATTTTTGTACAGATTTTCTTTGGCTTCTTAAACTCAGTGATTCAAGTTTATTTAACAAAGTATATTTAAAGAGGAAAAGTAAATTTTATTTGACTTTAAACTAAAGCATTTAGTAAAGACAGTTGTGTTCAGGTATAATTTTTTGAACAAAGGAGACTCAAAGAGAAACATATAGCCTCCAGAATTAATAGTGTTAACACACCATTTTCATAATTATTATACATAACTGGCCTTTTGATTTTCTCGTCACTCCAGAGAAATTCAAGACTCTTTGTTTGTAAGCTTTAAAGAAGGACTATAATAAATTAGGAGGGATATACTGTATATAAAAAATAATAAATTGTGCTATAACCAAGACATTATGGTAATTTTTTTTTTTTTTTTTAGAGTGAGGATGTTTTTCCTGTCCAGGATTGTAAAATCAGTTCACATGAGGTCTGCAGTCATCCATACACTATTTGTTGTGTCTGACCATCGCAGGCACAGTCTGCTTCAGCTATCTGCATGCTGGCTGTCACGCATCAACCAACATATGGGTCTATTTTCAGTACTATGCACTGATTAACATGCATTCTCCGAGTGCAAATACACAGAAAATACTTTCACTTAAACTTTGCTGCTGCACACAACAACGATGATGTTGATAGCCAAGCCAAGACATGCTCAGACTCTTACTTTGATGCAGAACCCAGATTCCCATCATCAGCTTTAGTCTCAGGATCATTTGTAATTTCTTGGGAAATCAGGAAGGTATAATGCACCTCTGTGGGACAGTTAATGTTGTTATTGCACATGTAGAAACATTCAGTTATGGACATGCCTGAAGCCAATAAATATGTCCTCAAGGCCGGTCTCGATTGTCCAAAACATCCTGCGGTTTGGTTCAGGGCATTTGGGGAATTCCACAATGGGGTTTTAATTGTTTTTAAGATGTGTGTAGAAACTAAAGCCAGTATCTGTCATCAGCGGTTACTTTAAAAGTTTCCTTTGTTCCATATCCAGGCGCACGCTCTTCCTGCTCAAACTTGGCTCCTTCCAGTTTGCTCTCCTGAAGATTGTCTTCACCATCCTCTCCATTGTCCTCTACACCAATGGGACCTTTGACCTGTCTGATGTGAGTTGGAAATACTATTGTACTTCTATTTTCTGTTGGTGCTAGTTGTTCTTGTTGTTAAATGACTCACAAAAAACATTTTCTCAACTATTGGATGGGTTGCCATGACATTTTTGACAGCCATGTGTTAGATCCCGAGTTTCCCCTGTACAGGGGGAACTGGACCAGCTCTCCGTTTAAAGGGTCCGATCCTCTGGCCTCTGGGTATTACCCTATCAGGTCTAAACAGAGGACTGTTTAAGCTGGTGGTGAGGAGACATGCCTAGCTTCTAACTGCCTTCTTCCGGACGCCCACCCTGCTTACTCTAGCCCAGCACCTGACTGAATAGCCCGAGAGTCAGATACTACACTAGCCACACCCGTTCACGGCAGCTCTCCTCTCATTGATCATGGCACTTGGTATGGTTGCTAGGATAATATTTAGTGGCTTGTACAGCAAGCCCCAAGGATCTGTTTAATTTTACTTGAGCTAGAATAACCAATTAGAACCTTCAAAGTTGTTGAACACACTACACCTAATAATTACTGCCTGTAGAGATGATACAAATCCAATATCCGCAACTTCTCTTTAACTGCAGTTGATATATTTATTGCCAAAATTAAGCAAGGGCTAGCGTACAGCATTACTTGATTCAAAATTGATTGTTCAAATCATATTAAAAAAAACTCTTCATATATCTTATAATTAGCTGTGGATTGTTGAATTTCTTTCTCTGCGATGTCTTGGCTGTTCATCTGCTCCGTCTCTGTAGTTGGAAGTTTTTGGCTCAAAGATGCGATGCTCTGCAGTGGTCGATCTGTCAGCATGCTCCGAACCCGAGAGTCGGCCGAGGACTAACCACGATCCTCCTTGTGTAGCGTCTTCTGTATACTTTGCCGATCATAGTGCGTATATGCCAAGTAGCTTGAAGTTGTTTATTGTGTAAATAACCATCTCCTCCAGTAAATCCAGATGTATTCCGTTTGTGCCATACCACTTCCCCTTTTTGCTATTCTACCTTCGGTCAAGTTGCAATACTTCACCATTATCTCTGGTCAAGTTGCAATACTTCACCATTATCTCCGGTCAAGTTGTAATACTTTACCAGGTCAGAGTTATCCTGACCTCGTCACCCAATGCCTTTTACCCCACATCTCTCCAGTATTCGCTTTTAACTAGGGATGTTCCTGGTGACTAATTTCCCTGTCGATTAAACGCAAATTTTAATTTAGACTAGTCGACTAGTCTAACACTAAGAAAACAGCCAGAAAGCAGTTGAAAATGAGCAGAATTTATTCATTTATAATGTTAAACACTGTCTGAAAAAATACTGTGCATATTAAGAGCCATTTGAAGCCGTTAATCACAGTCAACAATCGCCAAATCGTACTTTAAATGCCGCTTAAATGTGCGCTATGTGTCCTAAATATGCAATACAAACCATACACATTAACGTACAAAACATTAGAGCAACTCGCTAAATGCTTCAACATTTCAGCCCTTAAGAGTCTGCAGGTCAACGACCCAGAGGTGACGTTAGCTGCCAGTCTGCTACACAGTGTGTACACAGGCTAACGTTAGCAGTGCTAGGAGCAGCAGCTCCACCTGCAGGTTTGTATCCGTGTCAGTGCTTAATGTGGGCACATGTTTCTCCAGTCGAGTGATTATATATCAGCTTATTCTGTCACAGTCTACATTAAACATTATTTACATTTTCTAGATTAAAACATTGCCAAACCACGCTGGTTTTACGAGCTGTCATCTGTCCGACTTTGGTGACATAAACATCCGGGGTTGCCTATGATCAGGGCGTACACGCTGGGCGAGAGAGGCTGTCGTCTGAGAGTGCCGCAGCCCTGACTAGTGGCGGGCGACTGCATAAAATCTTAGAGGCGACAGATAACTGACATCGTGCATGAATGAAATATTGATAAATAGTTTAAACGACTCAATGCTGCACTTCTCTTTATTCAGCATCAACAAAAACTCTAGCTCTACCATAAGGCTTGTCACATTTATGTGACATAAACAAAGACCGTTAAATGTTTGCATCTGACAGTAACACCTCACTTTCATCACAATACTTAAGTCACAATGCAATAATACACTGATTTTTGACATTTTGCAACATGCTGAGTATTGTGATAACTCATTTTTTCAACAGCAAATTATGTTCTCAAAGGAAAACACCTGTTTTATCTATCAAGATAATGTTTCCAGTCTGTTCATGTCACTTCAACCTTTTCTATTGCAGAAAAATAGCATTATTAAGCAGATAGACAGAGACTGGCAAAATCTACCAATCCTGCTGACCTCAACCCGGAAAAAACTCACCACCATCTAGTGGCCTGAAAGAGCAATTGATTTTATAATTCTAGTACCAAAAAATGTAATCTTCATTTGCAATATTAAGAATTTCTATCATAATTTCAGTTTTCAGTATGTGGTGTCTATATAATATTAGCACATAATATTACTGTACAATGCTAAATTTGTATGAGAATATAAATGCACCGTCCTCTTCTATGTAACAGTTTATTCATGGCATATAAATTGATGTATGAACTAATTGTGAGTTAACATTCAATCACTGATGACCCACTAAGTGTTTACTAATCATATAAACTCATAGTGACTTAATTATTTCTTCACAGTGAGCAACAGGGAGTCACAATATGCCTTCAATTAATTGCATTAATCATCATGACTCACTTAAGCATGTTGTAAGATCAGATAACACTTTGTCTGTTCACAAAGAAATTTGTCCAACAATCATTAAAATAGCATGTGTACACTTAAACTTT
>JAJHUR010073543.1:0-18582 GCA_027495735.1 Lutjanus campechanus
TCGCATGTTACGATGTGGTGGGGTTAGCCAGAGCCACCGCACGCACAGCCTTTTAGACGATGTTTGCAGAGGTAAGTGAAAAAGCCTCGTGTGTCGTTACAGTAGTTTGTTTTCCAGTGACAGACATGGCTAGTTAGCATGTAGCAGCTAGCGCCCTGGCGTTAGCCCCGCAGGTAAACATACAGGCTGACAGACAGGCACTCATACAGCCGCTGTGTTTCCAGAAAGGCTGTCTGCTATAAGTGGCAGTCAGCCCGGGATTACACCGTTAACGCTAAGTTAATACGATGAGCTTTAGGATAACCGCACTGTCAACACCGTGCAAGAATTAGCTGGACACAGGCAATGTCGGTAGTATGCGTTTAGATTATGAGTAACGTCCCTCAACAACGAATTTCAACATCACAACAGATACAGGTGAGCTGCTGCTGGGCGTTAGCTGCTTCAACGACTGGAGGGAGTAAAAACTGATGTTACAGGCGAAATAAAGTTACATATTTGGTGTTAGCAAGGATGACGGTGGAGTACTACTGTTTAGCAACGTGTTTTCTTTATGGTTAGCCAACATTTGTGATGGGTAACGAGCATGTTAAGGCATATTAAGCGGTAACAGCTAGCTTAACTGGTGGGATGATAGTGTTGTGGCATTTCTTTGTCATTTTGCTTTTATGTCAGCGTATAAACATATATGCACAGCTGTCCGGTGGTTTCCAGTGACACTCAATCAGTAGCCTTGCCCTGTTAAACACAAACAACTGACCTGACACGGGCTTGTCTTAAAATATTTATAGGTTGTCTTGAGTCCATTGATGCTGGTCAGTGGTTATTGAGATTGTGACATATGATGACATTGTAGTTTTGCTTCAGTTCTCACATGATGCAGTTTCTCAGTGCACTCTGGTTAAATCACTTATGATATATACACTACTGTTCACAAGTTTAGGGTCACTTGATATATTAATGTTTTTCATATTTTCTTTCAGTAATTGGTAAAGATAAAAAAACAAACAAACAATATAATTCTGACACCAAATGTTTTTTTAAATTGTTTGGGCCCCCAAAGGACTAAATGATTAAAACTTCAGATTAGCTTATGTCCCCACAGTGTTCATAGCAGGGGAGAATATTGTAACCATTTTTGCCCCTAAATATCCTTGCAATTTCAGATTGTGTTCTAGTCCAGAGAAGGGTATGTGACCCAGATCAGTAGTTCCAAACCTTTTTCTGGTATGCCCCCCTTCAGAAGCCGAAAAAAGTTAAGCCTACCTCAGCCCACAAGTATGATCAATCATTAACAAAAAAGGCGAAGCAACTGATAAAACATTTTAGTAAAATGAGGGTTTAACATGACAGCATCAACAAACTCTTGTTTTTTAATTTCCCCTACATCAATTATCTTCGTTTAACTTGTTTCACACTATATTTCTCCCCTGGTCATTCACGTCCCACCCTGCAGTTGCTGTACGCCCCCCAGTTTAAGAACCGCTGCCCTGGATCATTATTGAACCACAACAGTGCTTTTAACTGGGCTCTAAATATTTTGGAAACCTGTTTTTTCTTTGGGCCCTGTGCAGTCTACTCATTTGTTAGACCGAATAGGTTTAAACTGATTTTTCAGTCCATAGTGTGTTCATCTGACATTCAGTGCTCCAGTTACAATAGTGCTAACCCTAGACTGATGTTACATTTATATTTTAATGTTTTAAGAATAGTCTTGCTAAAGAGACACACCTGTTCCTATTAAATCTATACCGATTTCAGGGTTCAATGTCAATGTTGTCTTTCAGTGGGTCAGAAATCTACTTGCCTGAAGTAAATTTGTTTGCCTTTGTACACATTTTTTCATTAGCAGTTATTAAATAAAGACAAAGAAAAAAGCTAATTATCATGTTCAATCTGGAGCTGCAACATCTGTAAAACGTCAGAACACAGTGAAAAATGTCTACCCCAGTTTTTCATTGTCCAAGGTGACGTCCAAAGTCCAAAACCCAAAGATATTCACTTTAATATGATAGATATTAAACGAAGAAAAGCAGGAAATCTCCATATTTGAGAGGCTGAGTCCAGCGTTTAATGCCATTTTGCATGAAAAATGACTTTAATGATAAATCGATTATCTTTATTGTTTTTTTTGGTTTTTTTTTACCATTTGCCCAGTCAGGCAAATGAGTTGCCATGTTTACTAGCCTGACAAGACATTTCACTTGCCCGGACAAGTGAGCAATTCCTATTGTTGAGCCCTGGTTTGATGCTAGGCTAACAGTTTCTTTGACCATTGACTAGTGACTTCTGGTATTACTGAACCATTGCTCAGAGGTGTCTTAGTCTCTTTTTGCCCTTTCAGTTGTCAGTCTGTTTGAATCATTGTACAGAATTTTGATCTACGTATACTCATCACTTTTTTGCAAACCCTTCATAGAAAATAACATCTATTTGCAAAGAAGATATTCTGCAACCTAAAAACATGAAAGACCATCCAGACATACTGTATAGAGTAGCAATCTGAAAGTACCGAATCAAGCTTTTGTGGCAGGCAACCCCAAACTTTTGAACAATAGTGTACATACACCACTGACCATGACATCTGCTGACATGCAAACAGACTATGTTGTCAGTCCACCTCACCTGAGCGGCAGGTGACCTCACCACATTCAGGCACCTCTCCAGCAGTTTAAGTACAGGTTTAGCCTCACTAATGAGGCTTTAGCTGGCACTGCACTGTTCTGCACGTCTGACAGGGAGTACAGATTTCTGTCTAACGTGCAGTCAGGTGTTAAAGGGACAGTTCGGCTGAAATCAGAATTACATATTTTTCCCCTGGCCTGCTATTTGTCCATCTTGATTGTTTTGGAGGTATTGGCTTTAGAGATTTCTACTTTCTGTCTACCATAGAAAGAAAATAGCTTCTACATGCTGTTGAGTATGTTTTTTTTCTTTCTGTCTTTTTTCTTTGGTGATTTGAGCACCACAAGGTGAGCGCCATCTACGCCCAATATATTCAATACAAGGCAGACTTCTCTATAGCAGATATCCCCAAAACTCACCACTCACACCAAAACAACATAGATGGATGAATAGTGCTACAGGCAAGAGGAAAATATGTGTTTTTGATGGTAGGGTGAACTGTCCCTTTAAACTATTGCGGAGTAGCTGTGTTGTCCCTTGTTAACCTTCAGTCTGAAGTAAATTATGGGCTTGTACTGGAGCATCCTCTGATGAGTTTTGGCTTCACATCAGCGCTGTTGTAACATCTTTATTGTGGATTTAAAATGTAAAGTTAGTGCAGAGACGCTACAGTAGACTTGGAAAACTCAGTTGCAGCTTTAATACATCACCATTGTCATCATTATCATCCAAGATTTTACGTAGGAGGCTGCTGCCTCTCTGCTAATAATAAGCCACTGGCTTCAGTCCATTTGACTACCCTCTGACAGCTTCATCTCCTAGGTTTTGACTCAGACTTTCAGTAACATTGTATAATATTATAGTCAGTTACGTTCTTTATGCGATAGTTAGTGCTTTTGTATCATTTCATGTTAAATGCATGTTGTGAAAATGTTGCTCTCATGTTTTGCAGTTCTGTTGCACTTTGAATAGTATGATCAATTTATTGACTTTTCTTTGTCTGACTGTGATTAGCTCCTTTGATGAATACACTGAGTTGATTTAATTGATGGTTAGTTTGTTGTAGGGGGGTGTGAGTGCATTGTGTGTTCATCCACGGACGCACAAAGTTATCTTGGTGCTTTTCACCTGTGGCTAAATCTCATTAAGGTGTCTTAATCAAAGCTTGGTGGACATTAAGGCCAGCACGCTGTCACATCAGGCCTGTTTGTCATCTAGTACATCTCTCCCTCCTTCCTTCAGTCAGCAGAGGCAGCTGTCGTGCCAAATAGGCCGACACCTTTCAAGAGTTAGGCCTAAGTGTAATTCATTGTATCCAGATATATTCACAGCTTGTCTAGGTCATGCTAAGCCACAGGATGCAGTTCACAAAGTTCACATCAGGATCAGACTTATGTCACCAGTAATGATTGGATTTTGCTTTGTTTTATGTATCAGTTTCATCATTTGACTTCGTACTGCTACAGCTGCCAAGCAAAAAAAAACAAAAACAAATTTGGGGCAGCACAGGTGATGCAAATGCATACTATTGCAGAGGCCAGGGTTCCCAGTAGGACACCGGCATCCCTAGTAGATGCATCCCTGATTTGTTCCTATGTTCTGGTTGGTAGGATGTTACTA
The DNA here is from genome assembly GCA_027495735.1 of Lutjanus campechanus. Lineage (NCBI taxonomy): Eukaryota > Metazoa > Chordata > Actinopteri > Lutjaniformes > Lutjanidae > Lutjanus > Lutjanus campechanus. The sequence goes on from JAJHUR010073543.1 coordinate 4,246, forward strand.
GCCTCTACTAGTTGATTGGGATATTGGGTAAATATAGTCTCATGATATCAGACTATCAGAGATCTCCCCACCTACCAATTGTCTGAGGATTTCTAAATTCAAGGCCGCTTACAAACCCACCCCCCTTACATTTTTCAGAGGATCAGCCTTACCGGACATGATGCTCTTCCCCCATTCTCCTCAGTAGTAAGCACACAACCTCTGCATGTTACCGGCCCAATATTAAGGTCCACCTTAAAGATTTTGGATTAGTCCAGCAGTGGAAGGTTTTTTAAACTCTGTAACTGTTTGCACTCAGTTTTAGCAACGAAAGCTGGGAGACTGTCATCAGTCTCTACTGACTGAAGTGTTTAGAGACTGACTTGTGAGTCAAGGGTGAATAACATAAACATAAACCCCTAGACTAGGAGTTAACGATATGGGTATTCTGCAGTAACAATATTCTTGACAAAATGTTTAAGTACTGAAAAATATTTTTTGGTTACAAACTCAAAACAGTTGATGAGCTGTCTTCACGGGAATTTTAGCTCTCCTCATTTTCAGCTGGGGTCTTCTGCCTGATGAGGTGAAATTAGTTTGCAGTTCTGATATAAAACTGTGGTTTGTTGTTTTGTAACCAAACCTCTTCCACATTTTTTGGAAATAAGTCCTCCATCAAGGAGCCGGTAGCAATGTTACTTTCGCTTTCAGATATGCTTTTTGTTGCTGTGTGTAACAGCGTGATGTCCATAAGTTGCAATATTGGCATTATCATGATATGATTATTTTTTAGAATGAAAAAAAAAAAAATATTCTGAATGATACAATATGGCTCACCCCTACTCCAAATACACCCTTCTGGAGAACTTCCCACTAGAAGTTGAAAAGAAGTAGCAGAGGACTGGCTGACTTTACCTTCCCCGGGGTAATAGTATCAGTATCAAACTACAGCTCGAGGGAGCTGGTCATACCGAGTTGGACAGAAAAATAAGAGAACAAAATAGTGCTTGGACAAACAGCTAAAGAGGCGAAGGGTAATTAGTACCTTAGTACCTGGCCAAAGTCTCTTTTTGTGGGATGTGTGCTGGGTAAAAAATCAAAAGAAGAAAGATCAGTAAGTGTCTTAGCAAGTTATTGGGCCACCAGAAACATAAAGCATCAATCTGGAACTGTACTGGAGAGATAAATGCCAAATTCCCAAAAGATATTCACAAATTTCATGTTTTGTTTATGTGAGTGTTTATATGAGTGTTCAATATGTCAGCCCAGATTTTCTGCATTTGCTTTGTTTCTGTGGACAGCTGTCCACCTGTGATTAGATCTTTTGTGATTCATGACAGAGGAAGATGTGAGCAACCTGGTCAAAGATTCAAGGTTTTGATCATAAACTGTCCTTTCATTCTCTGATGTTTTATGCTCACTGTACACCTACTGTAAATAGATGTGGGAGCCAAGCATGTTGTGTTTACATATTCTCTCATACACCACTTGTTACATTTTAACCGGTACTTCATATCTGTGGGAGGTGAAGTATTCTGCTGGTCACACACTGGCTTTTCTGTGATTGCAGAAGAAGAGCAGTTAAATGATCTCAGATTATGTTGTTTTCAGGTGAGGAGTGCTTTGCTCATTAGAAAATTGTTGGCCTATCGAAGAGTGGAGTCATGTTGGCCTCTCCTGCTGTACTTGTTGCTCCACCTAATGTTAAACTAGTTCAGTTAATGATAGCTGAAGGCATGTTAGTAGGGGATTGCACAGCACAGGTTTTGAATTAGCAAGCAGCTAGATTTGCCCAGTATCTGCTCTGCTTACTGTGTTGTTTGTTCATGTGGGCTGTCAGTGATTTGAGAGTGGAAAGCTCACCATCTTCAGATGACAGAATAGGTTACAGATGCTGGCGAGACATCAGCCAACCCATGGACAAGACAACATACCAGGACTAATTTTTCAGTAACATTTTGATTCATTTCTTCTTTTTTTTTAAGGTATTTTTTTGGCCATTTTTGCCTTTTTTATTTGATAGTGCAGCTGAAGAATAGACAGGAAAGGGGGCAGAGAGAGAGGGGATGATATGCAGCAAAGGGCCGCAGGCAGGAGTCGAACCAGCGGCCACTGCAGAAGACTAACAGCCTCCATACATGGGTCGGACGCTCTACCAACCGAGCTAAACGTCCGCCCGCATTTTGATACATTTCTTGACTGTTAGATCAAGTGTTACAGACTCACATGTTACTATCACTTTCCAAATGTAAATACAAAGATTTGCCACAAAAAATGAAACCCACTCTTGGATCCTCCTGTCGCTCCCATTTGATTTACAAGTCTATAAAGGGACAGACTGACTAGACAACAGCAACTGAATTTAAAAATGTTTTCTAAAAGATTTACATATTCTTGGGGCAGAGTACCGAACTTTGATACGTTTATGGCATCAACTGAATTGCCTCAATCCAGCTGAGAATTTAGAAATGCCTTTTGATACCTCAGAGTAAATCTCCCTTGCGTCAATGAGCTGAGAGAGGTGAGGTCACACCACTCTTGGTGGACCACGATGGGACATAACTCTGGAAAAAATATGAACTGTAGTCAGTGGTGAGAGACAAATAATAATTTTTTGATTCCGTTTCAATTGTGTCATAAGGTACATGTATATTTATCAATATAAAAGATCATTTTATAAGTCAAGAAAGTCGCAGTTTGTTCTAAAACTTGAAGTGAACTTCAAGTGAACTTTGTGCTGCTTGTTAACTTGTCAGTGCAGCTAACCTGTTAGCTCTGTGAGTCCATCCACTTCATCGTCCCCGGCACAACCTGTCCTTGCCGCTGTAGGGATAGATGACCTGAAGCTGAGGCAGAGTGTGTTTCTGATGGCAAGCATGGTGTTGTTTACAGACCAACAGGTAAAAGGAGAGTTGACATGGGCCAGCGACTCTTATGCATAGAGAAAGTAAGAGGTCTCACTCTGCCACTATTTCCCAGTACCACATATTGGCATTGATAAAAGTATCATTCAGGAGCCTGTATCGAAGCCAAGATATCAGTATCAGTATTTTTAAACAATACCCAGCCTTACATAGTCTTATAATCCAGACAATTTCAGGTCTCATTTTTACAAGATAACATGGGACATTTTTCTTGTCCTCTCTGGAAATTAACCACCATTACTAGAGCAATTCTTTAAAGTGATACTCCACTTTGTGAGAATAAGCCATTCAGTATGTACTCACCACTATGCCGATGTGATGATGGGTGAAGGTCTTCAGTTCACAAAACAATCCTGGAGTTTTAGGAGAAACAGAGTAGCAGCCTCATCCAGTACAATGGCAGTGAACGGTGACCAGGGATAAAACGTTTAAAAAAGCACACAAAACAAACACAAAATGTCTCCATCCTGCTTGTGTGGTGTAATCCAAGTGTCCGTGAGCCGCAACATTAAAAATTAACCGCAAAAGACGCCATTTACGCCATGTTTTTAGCAGAAATGTCATGCCATGTAAACATGGTGTTGATCTCGCGAGACTTCGTATATATCTTAATGGACGCACATGCGGAAGTCTCGCGAGATCGACGCCATGTTTACATCCTACCGGCTACATGCTACAGTTGATATTTCTGCTTTTTTTTTAACATTTTATCCGTGGTCACCATTCACTGCCATTGTACTGGATGAGGCTGCTACCCTGTCTCTCCTAAAACTCCAGGATTGTTTTGTGAACTGTAGACCTTCACCCATCATCACATCGGCATAGTGGTGAGTACATACTGAATGGCTTATTCTCACAAAGTGGAGTATCACTTTAATTGCCCACTTTGACTTCTGTACTCTTTTCATTCTAGAGATTAATCCTAAAGCTAATATAGTAGCTCTTTCTATTATGGTGGTCCTGGTGGATTAAGCCAGCATGATCATTCAGTCCCACTCACTTTCACTCCCTCTCAGGCATTAACCATGGATCTCCCACAGGAGAGCTTTAATGGGCTGAGTTAACCTCTCGCCCAATGACCACACTGATCGGGATTGCAGCTTAGCGCTTGTGGACTTGCATGGGTCACAAAAATAGCAATATCCACCCTTGAGCAGTTCTTCTCACACGTGTGGGTCTGGTACAGTGCTGTGTGTGTGTGTGTGTGTGTGTGTGTGTGTGTGTGTGTGTGTGTGTGTGTGTGTGTGTGTGGATTTGTTTTCGAGTTGCACAGAGAAATCTGGGAAATGGTAATCTCCAAGACACTGATAAGAGGCTGTGTGTGCATGTCTGAATGTGCCTGGAGTCAAGGACATCCAGTAGTTACCTCTATGTGGCAGTGCTTTAAAACATTTAGATTGTGCGTAGCTCCAGTTGCTGCTGGTCAAGACAGAAAGCAGGAAAAGGAGAAATGGGCACATTAAAGCAGAGCAAGAACATGAATCAATATATTGAAACAGTATAAGACTAGATTTGTCATTTTGGATATCAAAGTTAAGAAATAGCAAAGTAACACTCTGGTCTCTGAAGGTATTTTAGCATTGTAGTAAAGTGAACTGAACAGGGAATATTTCTCTACATGAGGCCCTTATCGTAACAGAAGTATTCATTTTTATCAGATCACATCTCATCACTGGAGTTGGGTGATCAGTTGAACCAATCATCTGTGTCCATCTACATGTGCAGACATCTTGTTCGGAGACTCAAAGTATTGTTACACTCATGTTTATGTGTGTCTTAGTTGCGTAAGGAACTGCCTAGATGTTTAGATGTGTGCATTCCCGATGGGCTTGGGTGTTAATCACAAGAACAGATGGTTCATGTTTAAAACCCTGTGTAAGCTGTAATGACTCAAGAGTGTCGGTTATCATCTGTCCTACAGAGCCAAGCCTCCGCAGCTTCATCACACAGCCCTACTGATAGCCTCCACATTCACTGTCTGCTGCTCACTGGTCCCATTGACGTCAGATTGGACTTGCGTTACTCATTTGAACTACATTCAAATACTTTCTCAGGGAATGAATGCCTTTAGTTGGATGGACTTGAACAGTATTTCTTCTATGTTGGAAAATTGCCTTCACACTAAGGCAAATTTACAAATAAGAACCCCTTATTTTTCCTCCTATACTGTTTTAAAAAGCTGGCTTTAACCTGCCATTTTTTTTTATTGAACTGATACTGGAATTCAGTACTAAATCTACCCTATAATTTATATTTACAACACCGCCTGGTCCTCCTCCACATCTTGAAGTAGCTCAGAGGCTTTGGTGGCATCTTTTTCTTTTTTTTTTTTAATGCTTTCATACCTTCATACCTTCCTGACATTTTACTAGGGTTGATGGGATTATGATGGTATTAGTGTAAAATTTGCGTAAAATAGCTCAAACTCTACTTCACTGCAGATAGTACTCGCTCAACCCAGTTGGAGCTGATCATCGTAGTGATGCTATTTCAGCAGACACGCTCAGGAGCTTTGCTTTGGTCTTGTGAAGCTGCAGCATGTCTTCACTGAGAAAAGAAAACCAAACTGTACATTTACTGTCAGCTAGGGTTGGGAGATGTCTACGGCATATGACAATGTCCACCGTGAAACTTCATGATGGATGATGATATTGTTGCAGGATCTAAAAGGGTCTTTTTCTCGGCACCACACTTAGTCTTGTTTAATAAGGAAATAATAAACATGACATGGACACGTAGTGCAATGATCAAAATGTCAAAAATTGAACCCTGAGGGACACACTACCTAAAATACAAAGGCTTTTAAATCATGATGTTATGATTGTAGAGATTATGATCGCTCAATTGGGTAAGTAAGTTGCTAGATTTACTAGCCTGGCATGGCATTTTACTTGCACTGGCAATCATTATTGTTAAGCCCTGACTGGTGGTGAGCTCTTGCTTGTTTACTAGAGAGGTCCAATGAGCAGTTGCTACTTAAGGTGAACCCACAGTTATGAGACTTCATTACCACACTGTTATCGCGCATGTCTTTGTGTGTGTAAGACAGTCTGTTAGCATGTAGCTTAGGCCTGGTGATAATAAATGTCAGTGATGACTGAGCTGCTGAAAGCTTCTGAACGTTCGCTGTACCGTGTGGGTGAAAGGTAAACAGAGTAGATGTGTTACTACAGGTCAAGCTGTTTTTTGAGGTTTGCATGAAAGTTGATACCTAGATTATCCGTGGTGACAATATTGTGGCTGATAACAGTGTTATTTTTTGCCTTCAAAGTGTCAGAGTTCATGACACTGCAGTTCAGTTGAGATAGTCAAAGTTTGTGGTGGGGTGCTCTGTAAAAAGCTTTCCTTTGTATTTCTACCACTCCTAGCTCACTGTAACAAGAATCCTCTTCTCTGACCAGCTTTATTCTCCTCCCAGAGTCATAACCCTGCTATTAGTGGCTCTGTCCTAGCCAGTTATGACTTGAAAAAGACAGGGTAGTCGAGCCAGTTTGGACACATTCTGCAGCCCGGACACCAGCACGTACACGTGCAAGACGCTTACATCTATAGTTATGGTTATAGTCAACATTTTGCAATAACTGATTTCTTGAACTACATGTGCTTGGTTTTACAGATATGGATTTAGAAAAACTTTGTTAACAAGGATATTGGATAACATGATCTTGTCCATGTATTTTATTCTGTTTTTTCTTTCTCTCTCTTTTTTTAAATTAAAGTAAAGTACATCCTATTATCCAAAATATTTAGTTTGTACAACTGAAATTGAAGTAAATAAGTCTGGTTAAACTGTAGAATATCCTGCCTCCATTGCACATCTTTGTCACAAGTGTTGATAACTTTTTAGGGATCATTGCAGAGGACCTTTTTTATCGATATACATTCTTTTTTCTGTATATTTTGTCCTATGTAAAGAGAGCCAGCATATCAATATAAGAAAAGCCTTCAGTCTGCAATGTCTTACATAATACAATTTAAATACAATTAAAATAGGGGGAGGGAACTGGTTATTGATGAGGAGGTACATGTAAATGAAGGCTTTAGAGTAATTACATCACATGTGAACAAACATGCTCCATTTCCTGTTCTAACCTAATTTCTCCTATAACCAGGTTTGCAAGTGAAGTGACTACCTGCTGTGCGTCATATATTCCAAGGCGTGCTCAGAGATTCTATTGTTCTATTAATGTAACAACACGTACAGTATGTTTAAAACCAGTTCTGCTGTCTTCTGTCTGCCTATACTCTGACAGGGCTCAGCCTGTCTTGTAGTCGTTTGGTTGACAATGAGTAAATTAAGTCAGGGGCAGCAGGGTCCTCACTGACAGCCATCGGCATCAGGTTTTAATTTTTCCAGTGTGTTGTGTAATCAGCTGGTCCTCAGCTGGTGTGGTGACTAGAGATGTCACAAGCTGATCTGCAAGATCTCTGAACTGGAGCCAATCAAGTCATTTTTTAAATTGACCCGTATCAGCTGTATGAAGCCTGATCCGATTGAGATCTTTTGTTCATTGTAAACCACCAGGCTCTGCATACGCCATGGAACACCATGAACAAAAGTGGTCTGAATAGAGATATCCACACTGATAGGGACAGTCAGCCAGCAAAGCTAGCAGAACAATGACTACCGATGTCAGACTGAAGTAACTAATGACAGAAATGAAATATATGTATTAATTAAATAAACAAAACAAAAAGGTTGACCATATTTTTTGTGACAACATCAGAGTTGTTATTCCTTTGCATTAAAGGTTCAAGTATCGGGACTCTGTGAGTTCTTGGGAATGCATGACATACACTGTCTGATTTGAGTCTATTTCTGACACAATTTTTGAACCACACAACTCATTATAGTGTTTGAGCGAAATTTCCGCTTCGTTGGGCGTTGTTTTCCATACAGTGTGTACAGGGGGCAGTGAGGACAGATCAACTGCTGCCAAGTGGTCATCTGATGTTTGGATCAATTTCTGACATGTTAGAAAATTTTGGTCGGCCATTGTCAGGTAGCACAGTTGAAGCAGAGCCATGTGTCAGTTCCCCAGTTCAGTGCCTTTTTACCCACTGTGCCTGCAAATAGTGAGGAACAGAGCATCTGAAATTGCCATGGTGCCTTTTTTTTTTTTTTTTTTTTTTTCTTTTGGCAGAACATTTCTGCGTTGATGGCATTATTGCTAGCAAACACACTTCTACCTGCATTGGTGCTTTCAAACAAATCTTCATTGACAAAAGCCAGGACTGGGACTGGGGTTAACAGGGTGTTTTGTTTCATGTTTCTACAGTCTGAGCACACAGGCTGTGGCTTGGCGATCAGACTGTACAGTATGAGGACATAAATTGTGAGCTTTGGCTTTACATTGCAGATTATTTACTCATACATTAGGATATGGAATTAAACTACAACATTTCTAAAATCGTAGTGTATGCTCAGATAAAATACTAAATATCTTAAATTTAGGGCTGCACAATTAATTGCAATTGTATTAAAATCGAAATATGGCCGAGTGCAATATCCAAATTGCAATTTTTTGAAAAAGGAAAAATGTATGTGAAAACAACATTATAATGAGTTACTGTAGTGCTGCATGGATGCCCTGGTCTAAAAATCTTGTTCTACAGATGAAAGAAAACATGTTTGTTTGGTACAGACCTCAATAAACATCACATCATCACAATTTTAATAGTTTGTTTTTTTCAGTGAGCATGAAAATTGTAATACAGAACTGATCATTTCCACTATTTGTATCGCATATTGCAGTTTCAGTCAAAATAGTCACAAAAATGTGACTTTTTTTTACCAAACTGTACAGCTCTTCTTAATTGTCATAACATGATGCCCCCTCCTAATCAGATTTTGCAGACATGTTGAGCTTGTCCATTGCCATACACTTAATTATGCTGAGAAGTTGGTGGCCCAACCACTAATCCTTTTACTACTGATACTTGGTGTGAGCAGACACTCAATATTAAATTAAATGACCCAGATTGGGAGTTCAAACAAAAGAAAATATCAAGACATCATAGTCATGAGACATGCTTGTGCATTTTGGCAGGAGTTCAGCTGTGCCTCTAGATTTTCACGGGATGTTTTTAAAACCGATGTTGAACAAAACATGTTGAACTGATTTTAGTGAAATATAGTTCCTACTTATAATTAAGCTTTCATAATTAAACTGGTACTTAGATTAGTAATGAAATTCTTAAACAGGCTGGCCTACGTAGAAGGCTTATGCAACAACCTGTGTTCAGTGGGTCTGAGGCATTTTCTGGTAATAGATATAATTATGGATATGCATGTTGGCAGAGCCACAGGTTGCACTTAGTCTAGTTTGCAAATACTGATCATATTCCTCATCAGTGGTTTGCTTTGCATTGATTGTCAGTAGCCTCTCTGTGTTGTGGTCATGCTATACATTGTAGGCTGACTGGCCTGTATGTCCGAATGTGACACAGTTGGCAGCCACTCTAATGTGTGTTATCCGATTGTCCATAGTTGGCTGTGCTGTAGCAGAGAGAACAATGTCTGAGTGTCCTGAGGAAGCTCTGTCCGTCCCTATCTGGCTCCATCAGTGGAGCTGCTTATCTAAGTAACTCTAGTATGAATGTAGGGCAGCCGAAGATCATCACTGCTGATCATCATGGTGTCTGTCAGTGACTCTATCTCATGGCTCTACGACCACAGTGTGACCTTTATAAAGTGTGCAAGTTCGTCATGTTTAACCACCCTTTTGTAGATAACTGCACTGTTCACATTATCTCATGGCGCTGAATATATCATAGTACCTTGCTAAGGTTTGCATGACCTGGTTTTATTAGACCAGCTTGCACCTGTAATTGTGACACTGTTCCTAAATTACCTGAAAATTAGTCAGGCATTTCTGTACTGCAGTTTCTTCTTACTTATCAGCCAACACATACGATATATCTGCAACAATCTAATATCAGCCTATATATCTGTGTAGCCCTGCTTTTGATGTCATTAGTGAGCACAACCTAAGAAAATGCATGGCAACAATAGTTTATCTTAAAAACTATGTAATATGAAAGCAACAGCAGTCATAATGGAAGATCACTTCCAGGTACAGTGTAACTGTTTCCCAGGTGTGAGCCTAACTATACTCACACTAATTGTGAAAAATGCTAAAAAGTGGCAAGGGGTTGACAGAGAGAGGGGCTGACTGGGGCTGCAGGATGATTTAAATAGTGGGTAATGTTTTGAGCCATTTTCAATCCATGAAATGCAAATAAACATATTATGAGGAATGTCAATATTAACACCAGCACTGATGTGTTTCATCACAGTGCAGTAATATAATTTAGTTTAAAACTTAAAAAAAAAAAAAACACGTTAAAGTGTGCAGTACCTCTTTAAAAACATTTAGTCACAGAATGTTAGCACTGCTGTCTGTGGCTGTAGCTTCACTCTTGCCCTCTCAGACTAAGCTATTGAGTGGCTAAAAGTTACACTTTAGTTTTCTGGTGTTTTTATACTTTACAGTAATTACATCTGTAGTAGTAGTGTGCATAGTAGGGGTTTGAAAAAAGCTATGAGAAAAACTTTATGTGGAAAATTGGGACCCAGGGTTGTTAGCTGGAAATGAGAGCCTGGTTTCCTGCTCTGACAATAACAGGAAAGCCATAGGATGTGACATGAGTATGCACACACACACACACACACACACACACACACACACACACACACACACACACACACACTGTCTATGCCTGATATTCTCTAACAATACAACACGCCACTGTGTGTCTTTTAAAATAATCTTTTCCTGCGCCGACATCTAAAGTGTAGAACAGCGTTTTTTCTTCTCTGCGGATGATGTCATTGTACTGTACAATTGTCTAATCATCTGATTTAGTGTGTGTTAGAGGGAGTGCTGCTGATTTATTGTTATTCTTCCTTCAGAATGGAGTGAGCAGCTGAGTCCAAACAGTTTTATGTAGGGAACTGATGCCCTAAAACATGAAAGTGGATATATTTGGTGTCTAGTCTTAGTCTGCATATTAAAAGATCTGTCCTTCAGTCTCTCAGTGATCTCTCTCAGAAGATTTAAATGTCTTGAGTCTTTCTTCTGATCAGCTCTGATTATCTTCAGATTGGTTAAAGTATAAGCTGAAGTCCACAGAATATTTAACTTGTGTTTTGTGTTTGTGTGTGTGTTTCAGGCCAGTCTGTCCATCTGGGGATGGGGGGGTCTTGGAGTCGTGCTGTTCCTCGTCACCTTTGGACCCTTTGCCATATTCTACCTGGCTTTTTATATCTTCTGCTTCATTGGAGGGTGAGCAGGAAGACCTCGAAACTGTTCATCATGTCTTTGCATAAGCATGCTGTCTCACATTAACCACAACACTCTGCTCAGGAGGATGATGGATCGGTTTCTAGCTGTTCTCTCATTCTCACTTCTGTTTTCCAGGGGCTTTGCAGTCACTCTGCTCTATGGAAAGATCAACTCAGAGAAACACCTGGAAAAGTGCGAGCATTCGTACTTGCCACCCACACAAATTGGTATAATGAAGGTAAACACGCTTAAACATACATTTTGGCCTCGCCTAGACAAACAAATTGATTAGCTGTTAATCAAGTCACTTTGTTGATAAAGCCTGCTTGCCAGTTACCGTGCAGAACATTAAAGTTTTCATTGATTTGACTGCTCACATTTCACTACTTCTCTTTCTTATTGTCTCCCTCAGACATTGGATGAGATGAAGTTGGAGTTGAAGCCTATAAAGATTGACAGGAGACTGACTGGCTCCAGTTTCATAGATGAACCACTACAACAGGTGTGTGCGCGTGTGTGTGTTTGTAATGTGACTTCCTGTGTCAAAGCTTCAACAGCAGCATATTTGTGCCTTTGACAATCAAGTTGGAGAAACACAGCATTGTATTTTCACAGCAAGAGATGAAAGATTTCATACATGATCCCAATGATGTGTCCTAATTGTGAATTGTATACTTTCACACTCCTCAGCAGGGCCCCCTGCCCCAACAGAAAGGAAGTATTTTATTATTGTTATTTTCCTGACTTATGTGCACTTGTTTCATTTCAGTTCAGTCTGAGAGCCTTACTGAGAGCCTTTCGCATTTCTCTCCCTCTTCCTTTCTCTATTCTCTGTATGCTTTACCAGTGCGCACATACAAGGATCATAGCAGAGGGGAGACAGGTGATGTGACGTTATGTTAAGTGCAAAGCTTCCCAACAAGAATAATTTATTAATATAATTCACCTAAAACTAAAGATAGAAAGTTGACTCCAAACCAGTCAAGCCAAAGCTTGTCAGCTTCACCCCCTTAAACAAGCGAGTTGCAAGACTCAAATCGTGTCTGTACAGAAGAGCAGAGAGACAGATGTTTTTAAATGTCTCTGTGTTCAGCTCTCATTACTTTTGTGGCTTCTACTAACTGAATCTCAGTAGGTTGAAGTCTCTGTCCTGCATCACTGTTGGTACTTTCAGGTATCTGCTTTATTTTACTGTTACAAGTTCACATGCAACTGTATAAGAGTTGTATTAAGTTGATAGCTGATGACCCAACTTTCCTGATTTTACATCTTCATAATAAAAGCTTTTAAGTAATTTACTGTGAAGAATGTATAGGAAATTAAATGTCCTCCATTTTACAGCTGCTCAACTCAAAGATAAGCATGTTATGTATGGGTTATAGTGTCCCATTGGGCCTCCAAAGCAGTCAGTTTAGTGGACTATTTCTTGCCCCTTGTATAGAATCACCAGCTCAGCAAAAACATGTTTTTGATATCTGAAATTTGATACAGTTTCTTCTCTAGAACTATATTTACTATGTAAACTTTGAATAGCAATTGCAAGTGCAAATGTTATGAACATGAAAAAAGACTTTGTGTGAGCTTTGCAGTTCCCACTGCACACTTCACTCAGCTATGAGGTGGCATGGCTGAATGATCAGTCATTAAAAGCAATGCACAGGTGATAATGGGACAACAGCTCAGGAGAGAAGATAACAGGATTATGACGGGGCGACAAATGCTAATGTCCCAGACTTTTTGGACACTTGCCTGCTCAAGTCACTGTCTGACCCATCAGCTGGCCCAGGTCAGCAGCTCCACAGCCTCAAACCATAAAGTAGCCGCCACTGTGTTTGACACTGAAGCCTCAGTGTGTCACGGTCACAGGAAGTTGGTTCCTTGTGTTGTGTGTCATTGGATTAGTCTTGAGCAGGATGTCTCTCAGCTGATAAATGCTGAATTATGTCCAACAAAAAGATGCATTTTTCCAACAAATGAAAATGTAATCGATCAAATATTGTGGAAGAATATTGGTTTTAATGAGTACTGACAGAACATGTTGCTGGCACACACTTAACACAGACAACTCTCCATCTTGACTCCATACTGAATGAAGACAGATCACTAATTACTGATACGACTTAGATCGTTAGACTTATGTTAATTTCTTTTTTTTATGCCTCTGCTCTGGCAAAAGTGTTGGCTGGAGGCATTATGTTTTTGGGTTGTCTTTCTGTCCATACGCAATATCTTAAGAACGCTTTGATGATTTTTTCAAACCTGGCACAAATGTCTGAATCAAGGCTGAACTGATTGGATTTTGGTGGTCAAAATTCAAAAGTTCAAGGTCACTGTGACTTGACACCCATTCCATTCTTGTGAACACGATATCCCAGAAGTGCCTCGAAGGAATTTCTTCAAACTTGGTACAAAATGTCCACTTGGACACAAGGATGAGCTGATTTTACGGGTCAAATATCAAGGTCACTGCAACATGTTTTTGGCCATCACTCAAGAATTCATAACGCTAATTATGACAAAATTTCACACAAATGTCTTAAAGTGTAAAATGATATAGCGATAGCGTTTTATATTCAAAAGGTCAAAGGCCAACTTCATTGTGGCATCATAATGTTCAGGTATCTATCAGTCATCTCTATTCCTCTGTAAAAAAAAAAAAAACAGTCTCTTGATGAACTCACTGGAAATTAATCACCTGAATAACATGTCAATATAGTGATTAAAAAATACACTTAATATCTTTTAGTTAAATTCCTTCACAGTCTTCACTACTTATATTACACAGACATGGATGTAAACTGGAGCTTGTTTAGTTCACAGAGACAGACAACCACAAGGCGGTAATTCTAGTCGTCTTCATGTTGATTTATGATCTCTTTACGCATCACTACTTTCTCTCACAACATCAAACAAGCTGGTTGTCTTTAAAATTTTGAAGAGTGAAAGGAGATATAGCATTTGCAGCACTGAAAAAAATACTAATAAAGAGCGAGAAATGGACGTTCTCCCTCTAATTAATCTCAGGTCCTGCACACATAAAAACCAGGTGTGTGTGCATGTCATATGAGCGCACAGAACCGTGTCTTGAGTGGAAAATCATCTTTGCAAAGGAGTATTTCTGCTGTATGTGCACAAATGCAGCCCCA
>JAJHUR010073545.1:0-27051 GCA_027495735.1 Lutjanus campechanus
GGCCTACATCTTCAGCATGGGGCTACAGAGCATACATCAGTCAGGATCAATCAGGACAAAGTTTCAATACAACTAAATATCTGAGAAACCTCATTAGATTTCAGTTCACACCATGCAAGCAGTGTTTCTCCCCAGATCTCCCTTACCTACACAACAAGCAGTCTTATTACACATCTACCGGGATTCAGGCAAAGAGGCACTGACTACCCACACCTGTGCTTATAAAGGCAGGAAACTCTCTCTAACCCTGCCTTCAGAGGGCAGTGCTCTCACCCTACATGTCGGCCCTCACACAGTTCAAATTTATGCTGAATGTTCTCTGAAAGAGTTAGTGTCTGTTTATGAGTCATAAAAAGTCATTAATAGTCTTGTAGAAGATGTAGATGTAGTTGAACTGAACAAAGTGTTAATGGAGTCTGACAGACAGTAAGACAGGCAGTCACTGAACTCAAACTCCAGAGTGTGTATTTTCAGAGCAGTGGTTTTTAATTTTCAGTATAACAGGCTGAACTTTACATCGACTGACAGAGTTATAAACAGCTGATCAACTGACAGTGGAGGGCTCGTCCTCACTTGTTATTGTCAGTTGACCACGATGTGCTTGTCCTGTGCTCCTGCAGTGTTTCACTTTGCTCCTGGGGTCTGGGGAGGAGGCAGCAGGGGGAGACAACTTGCTTCAACCATAGTTAGGTCGTATATTAAATAGGATGTCAACCTATTCCTACATACTATTCCTTTAAAAATGAAAATGAATAAAAACCCTGGAATGGTATTTGAACCAAAACTGTAGAACAAGTTTTCTTCCTGGGCTGAAAAAAATCCTCTTTCTGATAGCTGGTAAAAAGATTATATGTAATCAATGTACATTTAACATGGTTTTGTAAATACTAGTTGTAAAATGTAATTTCAGAGTTGGATCTGTGTGTTTGTCTTTCATATTGAATGTGAGCTAAGAGTAGTTGACTGTCAGTATAGTCATCAGCTCTCTGAATGAAATACGTTTGTTATTCAAATAAATGTTTAGCTAAAAGGAGCTCAACTTACCTGGTTTTGCTGGTTATTGATCCTGTTTATCCTCCTTATTTGTTCATATCAGGAGCATTGTTGTAAAATTAGTGTCAATACGCTGATTAACTCAAAGTAAAAATGTTTGTGATGAGGCTACTTTACAGATCACAATAGAGCTACAAATGCACAAAGTATTTATGTATTTTGAAGCTGAACAATAATATAGTATTTTATCAGAGAAATCAAGAAATTCTATGGATTTTCACCCCTGTGTAGTAATGCTGTGATCATCACACAACAACAACTAAAATGGAAGCTAATGAGGAAGAAAGTTAAATTATCTCCTGCCTTACAAAACCATTTACAAATTTCAAGTTTTGGAAGAGCTTTAGCAACATTATTTTACCAACATTTTTTTTTAAATAGAGGTCTGAAGCAAAATTGACAAAAGCTAACCAGTTTTCTTCTCCTTTGAGGTTGTAAAATTATTGACGTCTTAAAACAGCAGCCAACTCTAAGTGTTACTTCTATTAATTAATAGAGCTTAGAGGAATGTTGGCAAAGTGGATTCATGATTAAGGTGAGTGTGTGTCTGTGTGGGTGAGAGGAAGTGATGGAGGATTTCTACTCTTTCCAAATCTCAAAGACAAAAATGACAGGCTGATACTCAAGTTGACGGGAGAAGAGCTCAAGAGCTGCAACATAATCGAAATTAAATTACCTGCCAACTATTTTGATAATTGATTTATTGTTTCAGTTATTTTTCAAGTGAAAATGTCAAACATTTGATAATTTAACGCTGGACCAGCTGCAATTCAATTGTTGAGACTTTTTTACCATGGCTGAAACAGTTCTAATGTCACACATCAGACATGACGACCCAAACTACACATGTAATCTGGTACCATTATACCTTCTCTTAGTCAGTGTGATAGGTGCCTCCTTTCATAATCCCTGAGCTGCACAAGTGAGCACTTGTAGGGAATGTTTCAGGCACTGCAGAAAGCACCCATTGTTGTCTCAACATTTGTAATCCCCCTTGGATCTTTTTCTCTGTTCAGTATTTGATTTCATGTCTTGTGTTGTTTACAGTGATTTTGCGGTGGCATCCTGAGGACATCTGCATAACAACACAGCCCTTGCTAAAACAATTTAGGCTTATATATACTACAAAAAAAAACCATACAAGAATTTAGTGGAATCAACTAATCTTCTCACATTAACTTAACATAAATATACAAGTTTTATTTTTTCAAATGAAATTAACTTAAATGTTCTAGAACACTTCAGAAAACACTAGAATGTATTAATGTGAGTTCTTCTAACTTGAAGTCTTTTGACTTGAAATGGTGGGTTGAGTAGAAACATGTTTTTTTATACTTTGAAGAAAACATATATGATGAAAACTCGCTGCGTGTCTCTAATACACTTTAAGATATGTCATGGTTGCTTTTTTTTTACAACAATAAAAACACTGTGAACCATGACGAAGGTTAGTACTGAATTCACTACACTCATAAACTTAAATTTTAATAAATATAAGCTCCTTGTCTGAAATGTTTTCTCAAGTACAACAGAATTAGTACAGAGTTTATTTTATTAGAAAAGTTGTTTTGAATTGCCTCAACTTGTCAAATTCAGTCAGCTTAAAGTTTTAAGGCAGCCCAGACACCAACTTTTCTGGGTTAAAACAAATAGGTAATTTTTTTACAGTATACTTATTTATTGGCTGCATTAATTCTGTTTGATATGAGCTATGCTGTAGCGAAACCTGTCCTCTGAGGGAGAGGATAAGCAAGAGATTCCTCACATATATACATAAAATAAATGAAATAGTCATAATGCTGCTGTTAAATGGTATTTATTTCCAAAAGACATGCAGTATAACATTACAACAGGTTAAATCCATGTAAATGTTTACATTTCACCATAGCCCACTAATACCAATATCAAGCAAAGTATTCAAGTATAGCCCACCATATTAATATTGCACTTAAACTTTAATTAAAAAGCAGCATGATAAATTGAAAGAATGCAATCAAATTAAAAAGAGCTACCATAACTGTCTGTCAGCATATGAGTTGAAGTGGATTGATTTTTAAGTTTCTTAACTAGGCATTTTGAACAGCGTGAGCCCACTGGTTTCATCCAATATGATGGCTCCCTCTGCTGTATGAGAAGCATCTGACAGACTGGGAAACCTGCTGTGCCTGTAACAAAGCAAAACCTTTCCTTGGATAAGAAGAGACCCTTGATAAAAGCAAAAGCCATTGAAATGGGAATTAATTTTCTGTTTAAACCAGCTTAGTGAGTTGAGCTTTATGTGCTAGCCCCTCAGTTGTGGTAGTGCAGCGTAAAGTTTTCCTCCAGGACATTCAGTTTGTCCCAGATCTCTGTGCCCTAACAGCTCAAAGTCCTTCTGCAAAAAGCCCTCAGAAACACCTGACTGCAGCAGTTGCTTGACTGACGATATTGCCTCGGTGCTTGGCGTGTCGTCTGAAATGAAAAACGGAAACATTATCATTACATGCAAACTTTTATTCAGACTTCATAAAACCATCCTGACGGTTTATGGGACCTGGAGCTTTTTATGCTCCTTCCTACATATCGTGCGCAGTGATGGAGAGTGGAAAGTATGTCCGTGAATGTTCTCATTCGTCCAGGTCATTGTAATCTCAGGAAGGATTAAATCGAAAGCAACTGGACTTGTTTAAAAGTCTTTTCTGAAGACATTTCGCCCCTCATCCAAGAAGCTTCATCAGTTCATGCCTGTCAGACTAGTCTGAGCTAGTCTAACTAAAAAAAACTAGCTTTTTTTTCCCTTAGTTAGACTAGCTCTAACTAGCTTTTAAACAAGTCCAGTTGCTTTCGATTTAATCCTTCCAGAGTGGAAAGTAACTAAATACATTTACAAAAGTAGTGTACAAATGCAAGGTACTTGTAATTTACTTCAGTATTTCCATTTTATGCAACTTAATATTTCTACTCCACTACGTCTCAGAGAGAAATTGCGTATATTTTAATCCGCATTTGTCTGCCAGCTATAGTTACTTTTCAGATTACATTTTTACACAACATAACTGTCCAGTGAAAAAAATGTATCTCAAAATTTTATGATTTTGAATTTATGATAAACTGAAAGATGAAGTGTTCCTGTATCAGCTGGAAAATCTACCGTCACAAAGCTGAAAACAGGCTGTTTTTCTGACACAATAAAAAGTTTCATTTGTTGGGATACATGGTTCTCACAGGACAGAAACACCACATATTACAGAATATGATGTACTGTTGTAAATGTAATTACCCAGCAGTATATAAAGCAGTTAAACTTAGCTCAACCTTGAACATGTGCAGCAGTAAAATGCAAATCAATGCAGCAGTAATATTAATCCATCAACATGGACCATTTTACTACACAAGTACTTTTTTATACTTCACCTGAATGCTGATAAAGCACACTTTGACTTACATAAGGTTTTGAATGCAGGACTTTTAATTGTAGAAAAGAGTATTTTCAGTGTGGCATTAGCACTTTTACAAGTAAAGGACCTGAATACTACTTTCATGACTGTGCTGTTATTGCTGTCACAATGCAAAAAGTACACAAATGATCTTACCATTGAAATTGCCCATGAAGGCAATCCCCACTGAGTCATGATTGTTGCCTTTGGCATGTGCTCCTACCACACCCCAGCCACGGCCCTCGAACACTGTACCATCTTCTCCAACAAGAAAACTGAAATATACAGAAAGCATAGTTGAGGATCCTACAGCAGTGAAAACCAGGAAAAAGTCATAAGAAGGAAAACATATTTAATATCCAACATGTCCAAGTTGTACATACATTACTACACGGACATCACTCAAAAACTACATTTCCTTGGATTGTTTGAGCAACGAAGGCAACATGCTACTCACTTATATCCAATGTCATCAAACTTTTTTTCTGTCATGTGGCCTCTCTGAATACTGACAAGGCGCTTCTCACATTCTTCCCGGCCCGAGCACTTCGGAAGGGCAGTGTGGTGGATGACAACTCTTTTGGCAGAGCCCTTCAAACTCTCCTTTTTTCGAGGGGCAGCTGCTCCCCACTGCACTCTCGAAACAATGTTCACTGAAAAGCAATTTAAAGACAGTCAAAAGCATATTCAAAATGTAAAAGTTGGCTTATGTTATAATTATAAATACATCATTTTATAATATCATTAGGATTTTTATGGTCATACCTTTTTGGTCCATACCTCCGTACGCAGTTGCCTTTGGTTTTGTTGACTGATCTACAGCACACTGTGCGGCTGCATTATCAAGCAGCCTGTTTGAGGAGGTGTGGTCATGGGAAGTACACCTTCCTTGTCCTCTGTTGTTCCATGTGGATACATGTCGTTAATGAGCACACAAGCTACATTCCCACTGGTCATGCTTAGTTCAGAAATAGTCTACAATTGCCCAACAGGTTGCTTGGAATATACATGTGTTGAAAAGGAGGAAGTTAAATAAGCACTGTCAATATTCCTCAGTGACACAGTCTGTTTCCTTCCTTCTGATCAGGCACGCATGTTTCAAAATGAAGTTCAGTCATAGGAGTTTTTAGAGAAAATCAGCAGTACCTGTTTTGCAATAACAAATAGCACATATGCCAACCATTCACAATCTTAAAAATGCCACGGCCTAATTTGAAATCTGAAAATCTTCTGCAGCCCACCCAAACCTTTGATCACAACTCTGATCAACATGAGACTAATCGCACCAATGACAACATAAGATATATTGTGGTGTAAATGGAAAAATCCAGTCTAACACCTGTTTAACTAGGTCAGATAAAGGAAGAAAAACATGTACTTTACATGCCATGACTTTGTTTTATTAGTTCTGATAACTTTTTTCAAAATTAATCAAATACTTAATAGCAATTTCAGAATGATACAATTGAAACCTTTTATTTATTTTTCATGACCATCTGCAGGGCCTCCATGGCCCACCAGTGGGCTGTGGCCCACACTTTGGGAATGACTGTTGTATGCTTTTACCATAGGAGGAAACAATAAGTGGTATTACATGGATATGAGTAAGTAGTCTTAAGAGGCCAATTAAGTGTTTATGCTGCCAAAAGAATGGGTGTGACCACTGCTGTGGATAATTACAGCCTTTGTTGCATGTTTACTTGATTCATTACATACTACCAGGAACTTTCATAATGTGTTGATTTTAGAGGCTTCTGTGGACAAAAGCAGTCATGTTTCCCCTACCATAAACACCAAAATATAATGTCAAAAATAAACCGAACAAAAAAATCAAAATCGGCTTCTTTTTAACTGGCTAAGGTAATTTTTCCTGGGAAAATGTAAATACAGACTTCCAGTTTGCAAACTGTAAATTGTTTCATCTGGTTTCAAGGAGAAAAGAAACTTTATAGAAACTAGAGTTGCAATGATTAACTGATTATGAATCAATTATTCTTACTAATGGTCTTCTTTGCTTTTGCAGGTCATACAGAGGCAATAACCAGTTAATAACGCCTTGTGGTACATTGAAATACTCAGAGACATTTGGAACAACCAATTCTTTTAATCAAACAAAACACATTTGAAAATGACAACTATTATAAAACTATTAATACATTATATTCACAAGATGATGTCCGACAAACTGCGAGTCATCATACAAAGATAACTTCACTGTCTGCAAACATCAGCAGCGCTGCTGTTTAACAACAAACTGCACAGTAAGAATAAAAAAGAAGTCTATTTGAGCTGCAGCCAGGAATATTGTTTTATGAACAGCAATGCTGTAGATGCAAATGTTAGACCTTCACTATCAGCAGCTTTACTCTGTCCATCTGTGTCCACAGTGGGGGGCTGTGCAGACATAATACAGTCTCATGGCATCCTGTCAGGACAAACAGAGCATGTTTAAGATAGTGGACCCTCTGTTTAATTACTTGGTCAATAATGTCATACTGCAGACCACAAAAAGCTGGTTAACGTGTTCATAGACAAACTATATTAAGACTTAAGGTCATGCATAATGTATTTCATTAACAAAGATCATTACCTCAGCCTTCATACTGTGGGACTGGAAGAACACTGCCTCCTTGTGACCACATCTGGGAAGAAACACAGCACAGTGTTGGAAACTTAAAAAAACAAAAGCTTACGACATTTCAATAATTTAACAATCCAAGTCCAAAAGGAAGGCAGTGGGCTCTGAGGGTACACATGCTGGTGCTCTTGCAGGAAAAAAACAGGCCTCAAATCTTCACATAAAAAAAGGAAAAAAAAAAAAGAAGAAGCAACGAATAAGCAACGCATACCCCATGGAGAAGCTGTGGTGGCAACAAATTAACAGAAATTCTGAGTTTAAAACTGTTCGCGCTGTACACTAACTCTGTTAGTTTGCAGATGTCACCATCATCATCAGCCGAATTTCAAACAATGATGAGAAATTAAGTCTCACAGAATGGTGCACAGAAAACTACCTACTGCTGGACGTCAGCAAAACCAAGTAGCTGATTGTTGAATTTCACACCCCTGTCTACAACAGTAGAGCTGGGGTGGAGCAGATAAAGGGTTTCAGGTTCCTGGGAATCAGTATCACAGGGAACCTGTCATGGACATCACACATATCCACCCTGGTAAAGAAGACTCAGAAACAACTGTACTTCTGTTTCTGTTCACCTTTGATGTGCTGCTGTATCACCAGACTGAAGAGCAGCTTCCTCCCGCAGGCTTTAGTTCATTTTCATCACTCCACCATTCAAAATAGTCTATTTTTACTTTCACGCTTTATTTATTCATCTAATCTACTGTATATCATAACTGTATATGTTTGTTTTTGTGAGTAGCAAAAAGGGAACTACAACTTAATCTTGATATAGAACCCTGTGCTGTAAAATCATAAATCTAACTGGTAAATTGTTGATTTGACACCCAGTCTGCAGCTTTAAGTAATGCATGTCTGGTTTATTTCTAGCATCAATGTTATTTTAGGCGACTGACTGTAAATACATCAGACATGACATACGATGAGCCTATACAGGCTTCTTACTGTGAATTAGGAATTTAAGAGTCAACTTTCTGTCTTCTTGTCAAAAATAACTGAATGCAGACGGCAAGTTTTCTGTGCTTGATGTTTAAAAATGACAAACCCAACAAACAACACAAGTCATTAACCTTAAAAAAGAAAGAAAAAAAAAGATGAACAATCTCCAGAGGGAATGCGTGAGGTCAACTTATTATGGCAAATCTTACTTGGGACAAGGGTGGTCCTCCGTCCTTGGTAGTGTTGGATCTTGAGATACATCAGCGATGATTTGTGTCAACTCACTGGCAGAAGGCAGAAGCAAGATTGTGGATAACTTAACATTACATGAGTGAAATGTGCAATGAAATGTTTTAGAATTGAGGGCATTACAACTTGCACCATATTACATTTTTTGCTTTATTTATAGTCACCTAATATGTCTTTGCAACATTATTTACTTTTTTTGCAGTCTGAATGAGCACAATTGAAATCACAAGATTTTCAGGGAGTGTTAGCGGTGAAAACAGCAGTGATATATCATTTCAAGCTGATCAAGATCTTTGTCATTTATGTGGCACTGTGGTTTCCTTTACTTACTCAACCTCGTGGGTGATCTTGTTGACATAGATGCAGCTGTTGTCTGCCTCTTGTTGGTAGTCGCAGTTCCTGCACTGTGCACAGCAAATATGGGAAATTATTACGGGCATATGAAGGAAGAATCTAGACTTTTATTTTACTTTTTTATCTCTGTAAAAGTTAACAACATAATTAACAAAACAGGACAGAGAAATACCTATACTACACCAATGTAACCATCCACATGGTTGGAGTGCAAAGTAACTAGTAACTTAAATTGTCCAATAATAGTATTAGTAGTGGAATAAAAAGTACTATATTTGCGTCCAAAATGTTGTGGAGTAGAAGTAGCTGAAAATGGAAATACTCCAGTGAAAGACGAGTAGCCTACCTCAAAAGTTTTCTGAAGTAATAGTACTTCTAGTTCTTAATTATATTTCACTATTGTGAATGACACAGTAAAAAGGGACTTAAGGTTAACGGGACCATAAGGGACTGATTGAGACATTTAAAAACTATGGCAAGAGTTTGATGAACTTATAATTTTACTACACAGTAACTATAAACTTAATAGCTGTTCCATATTATACTGTTTCAACCAGAAACTTACCGCATACAACAGGATACGGTTCTCCTTGTCTTCTTTAGGATACAACATGTTGTTACTGGAAAACAAAGTCAGGGTGCTTAGTTGTGTTCCAAAATAAGACTTTTTATTAAGACAGTTGGCCTCATGCAAGAACTATTCGCACGAACAGATTTGCTCTTAAGTTGTATGTACGAATGATTAAGGAGAACTTGTCGCTTTCACAATTTTTCTCGTACTTTGAAGTTTCTTTCAGGTATGAACACAATTTACTTGTGGTCAGTCAGTCAGTCTGCTGGTAACCAAACCAAAGATTTTTTTTTACTCATGACTGTGTATTTCATTAGTCTGAAGCTATTTTGAGTTTAAAAAATATATATACTTCATAATTAAGTCATTATCCTGTTTGACTGCATTCAAATTATAATAATTGTAAATTTACTTATAAAGCCTATCACCATTCATTCAATGATGCATTATTACCTGCTATCAGGTGTATATTACCTTCACAAGCAGGTTTATGAAGTTGCTTTTCATCCTCACTCTGTCCTCGTGATGAAAACTTCGCCTTGACTCACTGGTACCTTACTGTGGCGAGTCTTTTTTTTCCTCTTAAGTTTTGTTCATATCGAGACCTTTCTTCTTAATTTCAGTGACAGTCCGACCCTCCAGTAAGACAGCATTAACAGCACTCGCTTTTCCTGTTTCTTTGCTTTTGCAGGTCTTTTAATTCCACTGCTGACGACGTTAAAATGACAGATTTTACTTTGTGGATCTCTGGCGTCAAACTCCAAACTCAAAGAAGAATCTCTCTTCTTTCCTGACATATGGGGCAGGAAACGCAGGAGTATACGGTATTATTGGGGCTTTAATTATGCTAATTTACAAGTCTCATGCCCCTGCATGAGACAGTAACTTACAGAGTTATATGAAGTTACGAGCATGTGTTGAATACGAACCCATCGTACAAACAAAAATACGAGAAATTTAAGACGAAAATGTTATGCATGAGGCCCATTATGAGGTAGGTTACACTTAACGTGATAGGTAGCTATTTACTAGCTAGCAAGCTAATGTTAGGTTAACTTATATAACCTCTCTACGGCCAAAAACTCACCATTCTTGACAAAACCGTATCCCAACAAATCCGGGCTCGTATGTTCCAGTGTCCAAATCCATTGGAGAAACTGCTGGTTGTCGATAAATGTGACAAATAATAATAAGTGTGATGCGAGGACTCTCCTACCGCCGCTGTCGCTTCCACTTGTTTGAAAATACATGCTTTGCGCCTGCGTGTACTCGTTGACATGTGATGATTTCTGAGACAGCGCCCTCTAACTGTGGGATGACAGTCCTGTCTGAACATTTAATGATGCTGGATTAAACTGAACTAACAGTAGATTCTAATAATAAAAATATGTGCTGAGCATTTCAAAGAAAGACTAAAACTGTACAAACAGGCTGGTTTTTCTGGAGGTTTCACATTGAGAACAGTAACTGGAGAGGGGCTTGGCTAAGGAAGTAAACTTACAGTACATAGCAATTTGCCAAATCAATTCCATTGCACCTGTAAGTGTCTATTATTCATTTATTTATTTTGGATATTTTCTTCTTTTACTATTTCCATTTTATGTTCCTTGTATGTATTTATCATTTACATTTGATTTGCATGTGCTTTTTAATGTGTGCCTGATTGTTTGTATGTTATCATATTGACAGAAAAAAAAGTTGTGGCATGCATATTTTTATTTGTATTAAAGCCAACAGTATCACATTGTTATTCGTTATATTCACAGCAAAGTTCATTTCAATAAAACATTGAAGTTACTGATGCAAAAATACAATATAACCTTAATGCTAATGAACATCACTTGCTAATAATAGTACACTGAAGTGTCATTAACCCAATCGAACCCCAGCAAAGACAGTGTCATTATCTACAGTTGCAAAGATATCGTTTCTGTCAGGCCCCCAGATATAGACTTCATCATTTTTGGACAGTTTGACCACACTGCTGGTACTGGCCACTTGGCTACATTTATCAGGCAAAGTGGTGTGATAGAGTGAGACAACTTTCTCTTGATTCTTGTATATAACACACTGTCCACGCCCATACACAGACACATGCACAGTGAAGTGATAGAAACCATCTATGGGGCAGGTGAAGATGCCTGTTTCAGGGTTGTAGCCTCCTCCTTCATTGACCAGCACAGTGGCAAACTTCAGGACTCCACAGTGTTTTGGGTAGCTGTCATCGATGTTCAGCTTGGCGGTGAAGGCTACAGTGCCTGGAGTGGGAGACATTATGATAATTAGAACAAACAACTTTACTTTACAATGTTGTCAAACTACACCTATTCTCTGCAACAAGCAACAAAATCCTAGAAATGTGCATTCATGATTGCACTCAATCATTTCTGAGGTAAAACGTTGTTTCAAGCTGAGACTAAATCAGTTTTGGGCTGTATGAACGTTATAGGGGTGGGTACGGGGTCTGCATATTGTGTTTCACTTTTTTTTTTTTAATCAAAAATGATTATTGCAATCCAAATAGCAGGTGGAGCCTGGACGTTATAAGTTGAAATCCTATGGCCTATGATTGAAGCGAGTTGTTTCACCCCGCCCTCACCTCCCCAGACTCAAGGAACCTCGGGCAGGCCGCATTCCTGCAGCCTACCTGCGGTTCCTGCCTGAGCACAACATTATAATTTGACAATAATGAGCGACAACAAGCCCTACACTGTAAGTTGATCTGTTTATGACTGTCAATTGTCTGTCAATGTAAAGCTAATCCTCCTGAAAACAATAGCACATTGCGCTGAAAATACACACCATAGAGTTTGAGTTCAGTGGCTGCCTGCCTCACTGCCTGCCAAACTCCATTAAGATATTGCTTAATTTAACTATTATAAACATCTACTCCTTCTAAAAGATTATTAATGATTTCTTACAACAGACACTAACTCATTCGGTGAACGTCAACTCTAATTAACATGAAACGGGCAAACAATAACACAAGTTACAGCTTAGAATAGAAATTTCAAAGGAAAACATGCTGGCTGTTGCATTGCTGTCAGAGAAGCCAATACTTCAACTTATTGTGTTTCCTTAATCTCTTATCATTTTATGATTTATCACAGTATCTGACTATGAAAAAAACAACAACACCCTCCAATATCTCCAGCCATTTCTGTCCAGCTGTGACCGTCATTCTACATGACTCTTTCATTTTTGACACATTTTACTTGAATGTAGTTCTGATTTTGGGAGTTGCTGTAGGATAGTGGCAAATGATGCAATAATGTTCAATCATTCAACATCTTCTCCCCCCAAAAATGTAGCAATCCTTCCTTGAGATAACCCTGCTCTCCTCTTACAGCATAGTGCACACTAGGGCCCGACTGATACAATATTGTCGAGATGATATCAGGGCATCGAAACAGTAAACTTTCACCACTATGTTTAATACTTTAAATAATAAATAAACCATAAATTGACAAAAAAAAAAAAAAAAAAAAAAAAAGCAAACAGAGCTGAATATAAGTATATATTAAACCTGAATTAAAGAAAAAACATCAAATATATGTAAAATGCTGCTTATAATGCAAACAAATAAAGAAATCTGCATTATGTTGTTAAAAAGTTTTCATATATGTGCATATCAGACAACATGTGCCAGCACCAATATAGACTGATATATCGATCACACTCTGAAAATACAGTCAGCACTTTGCGCATCAAAGCACCAGCAGGTGGTAGTACTACTCTCTATCTATGGGCCTGCTGACTATTTAATTTAAAATGTGCATTTTTTTTTACCTGTGAAAGGAATACTGTCTCCACGGCGTGCCATGACTGAAACCTCTGATGATGTTGTGCTGTGAGTCTGTTAAAAACAATGATTGGAAAAAAAAAATTGATGATTACAATGTATTATGAGTAATTTAACTGTCTGCAAGCCACAATTTTGTAGAGTTATGGGCTAAAAGTGAATACACAAGATTACATAGTGATATATGACAAATGCAGTTTACCAAATTAAAAAAAAAATCACCAAAAACCTTAGACTCTAACAATATTGGTATGAATGAAACAAATCTTATATACGAAGAGGTTCTTACTTGTTGCTGTCTTGCAGGAGAGTGCTGCAAATGTTACAAAGTCAAGCAGAGACACAGACTGAAGTTGTTCATCTGGTTCTCCAGGTGACACCTCTTCATTCAGCCTAGAGGCTCTTTTCCAAAGTATTTAAATTACAGGGGACATTTTAGTTTAAGAAGAAGACTGAAAAAGACAACGATTGTTTGTGCACGTTTGTTTGTTTTTGTAAACAAAGGATTATGGCTAAATTGTTTCATCAAAACAGAAAACAGCATAAAATGAGAGATGCAGTCTGATTGGAATCACAGGTAACTTTGATGGACACATACAAATACATATGCTGGTGGAGAGACATACTGAAAACATATATACAATATGTAGTGATGAAAATTGTGTAAAGGGCTGATGTGATTGTTAAGTGCAAATCTGATTCACCACATCCAGAAGAAACAGGGTGAAAGGCAGACGCCTCAAAAGATTCACAGGATTTTGCACATGATAAAAAATAATAGTAAAAAGAAGATTTGTTCATCTGTATGTATATCTGCATTATTGTTTGAACAAAAATAACACTGGACAGGATGCTGTGTAAATATGATGTGATGTCCCAGTAAAATAGATTCTTAAAAAAAAGAATGCAATTGAGTGACGAAGAAGAAGAAGAAGAAGAAGAAGAAGAAAAATATCACTACACATGTTGAGAATCACAGATCACATGAGCCTACACTTACACACCATGATAAATAGGTGGATTAAAACTGCAACCAGTGTTATACTATGAACAGATAAGAGGGAGTCTCTAAATGTATAGGGAGTCTACAAGTCAGCTCAAGGATTGCACATTGCCTGTCAACAGTATTGCACCCAGGCCAAATACCAAAGATTAAAAAAACATGTGGGGGGAATGTGGGGGAAAAAAAACAGTGACAGTCAATATTGCACTTTAAGACAGTCCTATAAAAATAGACATTATATTGGGCTAACAAACTATAAAACCAATATGCATTCCTTTAATTTAGATTACACCCAGACCAGTGGCGTGCTTGATGCCATGATGACCGATTCTGAAACAGGAAATAAAAACACAGAACATCAGATAGCTACATTTAAAAACATCCGTTTGATAATTTTAAAGGAATTATAATCCCTGCTCAAAGTTTGCTCCATGCCTCTACAAGCAGATGACTGAAGGCTATAATAAGGGTCACATGAGAGGCTTGTACTCATTCCCTCTTTCCCTCCCAGGTCCTACCACGCCCCTGTGTATGCAGCGACTAGTCTTTCCTCTGTATTCTGGGCTCTATGGGATTAATGCATTTTCAAGTTGAGCAACATTGTCAACACACTCTCCTGTTACATGATGTAGGTAATTTTGAGTTTAAACGTCACTCACCACAAACATGGTGTCCACACAGACTGCACTTCCGTGTTCTGTGGACTGCAGGAAAGAGCAACTACTAGTGTCCCTACATAACCTGCCCTCAATCCACATGGTCCTAAAGGCATCTAATTGCACGTAGCATCACAATAAAGTCTATGCAATGACAGCAGGACAATACAGTAGAGGCAAAATGACATAAGGATGTCATAAATCTATATACTGTAATGATTTGAGATTCAGCGTATTTGTTTTGTCTGAACTAAATTCAGGCATTTTATCTCCTACCCAGACTTGAAATACAAGAAGAGAAGAGCTTCTCATCCAGATTCTTCAAATTCTTGTCAATCAGCTGATTGTTGTGGATGACACAGGGGATAATAGGCCTTTTTTGCAGCAGCCACATTGATATAGTAAACACGTGTTACCAAATGTACCAATTAGGGTCCCATTCCATTTAATGTAGCAGAGCTTTTCCAGTGAGCCAAGATACACAAAAGCAGCAGCCTGACTCTGTTTGACCTTAGACTTGTGATACCAGATGATCAGAGATCTCGCTGTCTAGCAATCGTCTGGGGATTTCTAAATACAAAATTGTTGCTTGAACAGCAGTGAGAACATCTGCTAACAAACTTACACCCCCTTACAATTTTTTCAATGGTATTCCATATCAGACACAACACTCTCCCTCCATTCTCCTCAGTGGTAGGCAAACAACTTCCGCACGCCACCAAACTAATCTCTTCCCAGCCTGCAGTTGTCAGCGTCAGTCTGTGCATCATCATTATATCATCCTTCCAATATTGCAAATTTTCTTATGACTAACTCCACCAAGGGTGACTCATCATGAGCCCATCCATTTTGCAGGAGCTATGCATATTATTGGCACACAATTACCATGTCAGCATAGTTTGTTCCTTTATTTTCAGTCTTATGTTGTGTGATGTATGTGTGAAGTTTGAATTTAATTTGAAGTAACTAAAGAAAGTGGTACAAGCCAGAACAATGTACCTGATGTTATTGGGGATTGTATCAATGATGATGAGACCAGTTTATTAACCCATGCATGATACTTTATTTAATTTCACAGCACTTTAAATTTGGAGTGAGAAAAACATTATGTATTAGGACATGTATTAAGATACTGCTTACTGCTGACAATGACAGCTTTACCTTAAATAAAACCCTGTGAAGATAGTATCATTATCCTCTGTTGCAAAGATGTCATCTCGACCCTGTCCAAATAAATTAATCCAGACCTCATCTTTCTTGGATAGTTTGACCACACTGCTCACACTGGCCACCTGACTGCTGTTATAACTGAGCGTATCTGGTCGATTGGCGTGATAGAGCGAGACTACTTTCTCTCCGTTCTTGAATATAGCACACTGTCCACGTCCATACACTGTCATGTGCACCATGAAGTGATAGAGGCCGTCCATGGGGCAGGTGAAGACGCCTGTGTCAGGACTGTAGCCTCCACCCTCGTTGACCAGCACAGTGGCAAACTTCAGGATGCCAGAGTGTTTTGGGTAGCTGTCATCAACGCTCAGCTTGGCAGTGAAGGCTACAGGTCTGCCTGAAGTGGGCAAAGTCAGTGTTGTGATCAGACAGATTCAGACATTAAACAGTATACATTTTACTATAATTATCATTTAAAAGAGTAAAGAAAAACATACACTGTCATTAAGTTTTATTCAAGTTAATTAAACTTGAAAAAAAATATTTTCAGAACACTTCAGAACCTATAAACATGAGTTCTTCTAACTTTTAGTCTTTTGATTTGAAATGATAAGTTGAATGAATGTACTGTAAAGAGTTTAATCAAGTTATTAATGTTTCTAAAGAAACATGATCAGCATATTAGCAGACTTTGCAAATGAACTGGTGGAACAAAGTAGCTGTAAGTTCTTTGTGTGAAATGAAGAACTGACTTTTCATTCTGCAAAATAGTAAAAGAAGAGGAAATTAATTTGTAATTTCATCATGTTCTCTCAAGTACAACTGAATTAATATCAAGTTTATTTTGATCATTACAAAAATACCTCAGTGTGTATTTTCAAATTCAGTCAACTGAAAGTTTCAAGTCAGCACACTATCTTTTTTTCAAAGTTGAAACAAATAGTTTATTTTTTACAGTGTAGTGACTGATGGAGGTTACAGAGACACTGCATCATCCACACATACTTTGTACTATTACTAACTACACCACTGTGTAAGAAATGTGTTTCTGTATAGCAACTCAACTTTTTTGTAATTTGTTTTCTAAATATTTTCAAAGTAAAAGGTACGATGACGCCCTGACAAATCACACACGCATCACAGCAAAATGTGTATTCATTATTAAAAACATTTACCATGTGCAAAAGAGTTGTCATATGCCATGACTGAAGACTGGGGGTGGCTGAGCACGTTTCTGTAAATATAGACAAAATATGCACTTTCAGTAATATGAGTTGTTTTGTACATATTATGAAAAGCTGAAATGAGAAGTGTTGTTATGTAAAATGTCTGGATGACTTATAAGAACTGACATTAATACTATTTTTTATTTTTTTTTGACAATTTTCAGGCTTAAGACTTTGCACCAAAGGAATCTGATTTCAGTTCAACAAGTCAATGTCCAAAAAGTATTTCCAGATACTACCAGATGTGGTTGGATTGCAAATTCTGATACAAATTCAACAAATCAGTACATACAACAAACAGACACCGTACCTGTTGCCGCCTCGCCTGCAGAGGTGATTTGTTTTTACCCTCAGCTGAAAAACAGAGAGACACATGAGGTTGTTTTTCTGGTTTGCAGAGTCTCACCTGCTGATGCAACATGTGGTTACAGGTTATGCAAAGATTGTGATTCTTAAAATAAATTACAATAATTACAATTTTTAGTGTCTGGCAAAAGATTTTTTTTTTTCCAGGCAATTTAGTGTGAAAATAGCATGACAACACAATGTTTGTGTAGAGGATTTGACACGGAGGCACTGATGAAAGAAGAATGTGGCATTGGTGCAGATATTTCACAACAGAACAGGCATGGTGTAACATCAGGATCTCCCACACAGCCCACAGTGACAGTGCAGAGAAAATGAGAAAATGACAAAGATACATATTATATTATACAAATACTGTCCAGTGATGAATGATCCAGTTGAGTAACAGGTAGTGAAAAAGACAGATGTCAAACAAGGTGATTGAGCCTTGAGTTTGTCAAGATTCTTTAAATTCTTAACTCACTCATTACAGAGTTGCCTGTCTGCTTTAATTACAGGCTTCCTGTTTGCAAAGGTCGAATTCACATCAATGAAATTTTTCATGAAGTTTGTATTTCCTTTGTTGTCTGGTTACCAAGGTAAGACCTATTTAAATATGTTATGATAACTGATCATGATTTACACTCCCTGTATTTTTTCTGTTAAAGGCTGCATTAACCATCATCATCATCATCATCAATATTTATTTCTGATACTTACTGATAAGATAAGATAAAATAAGTTAAGTTAAGATAAGAATTACAGTAGCAATGAACAAAAATTATTGAAAACAATATAGAAAATTAAATTAAAATTTGAAATATAAAATATAAAGTGTATGGAGTAAATGCAAAAGAACAGAAACATAAGTTAAGTAAAAAGTAAGTTGAAATAAACTAAAACAGAAAAGTAGCATTGACAATGACATTGAAAATAATATCGGCAGTGATATTGAAAGTAATAAAAGTACTATTGCACCTGAACGTGATATTGCACATGATATAAGACGTAATATTGTACATGATAATGATGAAAAAGGGCTACAAGAGAGAGAAACGAGGGAAATTATGAGCAGAACTGAGAAAGAAATAAATAGCCCTCTGCATTCACCAACAGCTGTACTGTTTCGGCCCAGAGCTCAGCTTGATGAAAAATGTCTTAAGTGTTGTTTGGCGTGTTATGTATTGTGTATGGACTGTATTTTAGGTGTTGGTAAGATTTCTGCATAAAACATGTGAATGCTAGTCTTAACCTTTGGTCTGTGCATGCCTGAAGCAAAGGAGACTCCCATGAATATTTGTAAACAGCGCTTGTGCTCTTTTAACAGCTTTAAGGCCATCTACATAGTTGCTTTCAGGTACAACATGCAAATAAATTCCAGGGATGTCGTCAGGAGGCTCTGCCTTCTCATAAGCCGCAATGCTTGCTCAGAAACATATTCAAGTGTTCAAGTCATGGCAAGAACATTGCAAGTGCTATAGCTAAGTTAAGTATTGACACAGACCATGTTGATGTGAATATTGATGTTAATTTCTTAATCAATAAGGTGAACAATCAGAGGCAAAGTATAGGTGGTACTGATTCCTATCAGCTAAGGGGTCCCCAGCTGGAAATATGTGGAAGACCTCTGCTTTAAACCCAACAGGAAGTCAGCCATTTTGAATTTGAGCTGGCATTTTAGCTCACTTTTGCACAGGTGTTGCACTTTAATGAACTCCTCCTAGACAACTGATCATGGCAACTTCAAAATCAGCAATTGAAATCAAGACAATGTTGCAATTTAAAGCTATTAAAAGCTTTTGTCTGTTTTTTTCCCCTTGGCCCTGAATGTCAGTGTTTCACCATGAAACAGGAAGTT
The DNA here is from genome assembly GCA_027495735.1 of Lutjanus campechanus. Lineage (NCBI taxonomy): Eukaryota > Metazoa > Chordata > Actinopteri > Lutjaniformes > Lutjanidae > Lutjanus > Lutjanus campechanus. Next base: position 19,281 of record JAJHUR010073545.1, read on the forward strand.
GATGTAACTTCAGTGGACATTGTCCAAGGTGCCCCAAATTTCAGATATTTGATCAGAGTCCTTGCCTGAAGACACCCATGTACCAATTAGGAGTCGTCACCACCAACTGGCAACAGGAAGTAAACATTGTGTAACAATAATAATTTCATTCGCATGGCATTTTCATTTCTGTGGTTTACACTTGATATACTGGGACATGATATATAATTACTGGGTGTTCTGTAGCACCACCAAGTAAAGAGAAGAAGTGATGCGGAACTGCAGTGTCCAAAACAATTTTGAAGAAATATGTAATTGCGGTTATTTTGACTCAAATTGCAATTGATATATGATGTGTGATTTGCAATATTAGAGAAAAGGATCATTTTTGTCTTGTCGATTCAGTTAACATCCCACAAAGAGGCAGTAGCTGCCACATGCCTGACACTGTGGCCCGGCCCATTCATCTCTGCTTGCAGCTTTAATTTTAATTGAAAAGCTTAAATTCCTTGACAGTCACCTATTATGGAACAAGCAGATTAACACAGTTGTAAATAAAATAAATGTAAATGTATTGTATGTTAGATGTGGACCTCAAATAGATGCTACGGCATCAGTTAATGGGGATCCCTTAAATAAACAAATAAACATAAAATACCTTTATGAACAGATTATTCAGGAATTGAGACCACAAAAATAAACAGACACAATTAATATCATCCAGGAAAATACACACTGTATTATAAAAACAATAATTTGTTACATTCTGCTGTATATCCACCTCATCAGTTAATGATGATTTACACAGTAAATTGTGATTGATGCACAGTCACACAACATTATCAAACATGATTAAATACATTTCCAGCTCCTCTGTCTCACTCATTATGATTAGTATATGAGGTATATAATGGCCTTTTGACACTGACTCCATTACCCTAAATAAAACCCAACAAACACAGTATCATTATCCTCTGTTGCAATGATCTCATGTCGACCATGACCCCACAGATTAACCCACACCCTGTCTCCTTCAGATAGCAGCACTGTGCTGCTAATACTGGCCACTTGGCTACAACCATTAGGAAGACTAGTGTGATACACTGAAGCCAAACTCTCTCCGTTCTTAAATATGGCACACTGGGCCCTTCCACACACAGACATGTGCACAGTGAAGTGGTAAAGTCCTTCCAAAGGGCAGGTGAAGACGCCTGTGTCAGGACTGTAGGCGTCTCCCTCATTGACCAGCACGTCCACAAGCTTCAGGACACCAGAGTGGTAGGGTGTGCTGTGGGTGGGGTTCAGCTTGGCTGTGAAGGCTACTACTCTTCCTGTAGTGGTGACAACAGGACAAGCAGGTTAACCATTAGCATACATAGAATTGCTTTTCAAGTGCTATGAATTATTCTCCTCAGATGGACTGAGGCTTACTTGGCGGGATGTCAGGAACGATCATCTTTGGTTCTTTGGGTTCTTCTGGTTCGCCTAAAACATTTATCAAACAGTGACATAATTAGTTGTGAAACGCAGGATCAATACTTGATACTGTACTTGATTTGGGTCATCTGGAATAAGTTGTATTAATACAATAATCATAATCAAAGCGACCTACTTGGTTCTTGAGGGTCAGGATCACCACCCTTTGGTTGCTTTGGATCTGGAACAGGGTTAAATATCACACTTTCATCACAGTGAATCATGTTTATCTAGTGTCTCTTATTTTTGTATGTCATTGTTATTATATATTTCAGATTTATTATATTATTTCAGTATCATTTTCTTATGTATTTTAGCCACAACAAGCCAATCTATTTTGTGAAAAATTGCTTTTTTTTGCTTTTGATAATTTGTTGTGTAAAGATTTAAGCTTTGCCTCACAAGACTGACATATAACACCACTGACACGTAAAATTGTGTTCAGTAGGAAATAAATATAGTTGGATTTGGGATTCATATTTCTCATGTAAATCCATATTGCTGCTTTAAAAAAAAGTAACTCATTAACTTTTATGATGACATTGTCAATAGAAATGTTTATGACACTACAATGTAAAAACTAAAACGTTGTGAAAACTCAAAATTTCAAGGTAACTTACTTCAGTAGCCTTTTCACTTGGATCCCAACTCAAACTCTAAATTTAAAAAAAAAAGTTTTAACAACTAATGTTTTATTGAGATAATTTTCTTTCCTTCTTTATATAAATGTGAATGTTTACATTTTAAAAATCCCCCAGAAAAATTAAAAATTGTTGAGTAATGTAAAAAGATGTGAAAGTGGATAATGGTTTTATGTTTTCAGTGTCTGGTAGCCCAGTTGGTAGAATGTGCAGCCCATAAGCAGAGGCCGAGTCCTCGGCAGTGGCCATGGGTTTGATTCTAGCCCATGGTCCTTTGCTTCCCCACTCTCTTCCCACTATTTCCTGTCTAATAAAGGCAAAAAGCCCATAATAAAAATTATGTAATATTTTCAGCTGTAACCATTTCATTTTCAAGCATCCAAATAATGACAAATCAGGTTCACGACTCAGTGTCAATAGCTTTTGAAATCCAATTTTTTTTTCAAGTTCATCTAAAGAAGAAAAGTAAATCATCTCAATCAAAGATTACAGGTCAGCAAAGCTTTGTTTAGTGTATTTAAAACTTAAGAGGCTTTTTACAGTGTGTGTTAATGTTACTACTAACATTTTACCAGCCATTACACTGACACACTGTCATGTCTTGTCTTGTTAGACTGTTTTGTAAGCACATGTTTATACATGAAGGGTTGAATAACATTGACACTGAATAGAATTGAAATTCTGTGAGATTTTTGCATAAAATAATAAACACATTTACCAGTTTCACCAGAGTTGTCACTGCAAAGACTGCAAAAACACCCCATGACCAAACATTAAGTGTTGGCCTGTGGAAAAGAAACAGAAGTTTAGTGTAATGTCTAGTTTTTACACAGCAGTGTAGCATTTTCTGTGACATGATTTAATATACTGTAAAAATGCATTTAACTGGATACATACATGCATGCCAAATACTTTTCAAAATTTCTGTTTAAGTTTAGGTATAATTTGACAATCATAGAAAGTAATTTAAAAGCGTACAGAGGATACTAACAGTTAGTCTGTTTTGTGACTGATAACATTATTGCCACGATCTGAATTTGTCAGATCAAATGTATTTATACTGATCATTTATACTGATACAGGGAATAGCTTTTAAAGAACTTGCCTTAAAGAAATTCAACATGCGTTAGTGAAGAGCTCCTTACCTGCTGCTCCTGTGGAAAAGAGTGGCTGCTGCATAGCTTCACAGCTTGACAACACACAGGTGGAAACACAGGCGTGTGGTTTTTCAGGTTTGCAGATTGCTGCCCTTTCATGAAACTGGGAGGCATTTGTAAAGCATTCATGAATCTGTCTAATGCTATCTGTCTATTAATCTAACACCATCTATATGTCTGGCACTATCAATCAGTTGGTGAAACAGTTGGTTAAACAATCAATTAATCAATCTGTGACTTTCTGATTGTGTGGTGTTACAGTATATCTGACTAATGAGTACAATGCTGCCTTTATGTAAGACATGACCAGCAATAGATAAGTTGAAAGTCGCATGTGGATTGATTTAAACCTTTACTTCATTGGCCTTTCCATGTATACATTGTGGGAAATGACACAATCACAGCCAACACACACATGCTAATCTGTTTTGTAAGATCTGCTCTTCCTCTCCTGACCACTAACTGTTTTCTGCTCTTTATTGTCACTTGAACAACAATCTGCTGCACATGGCTGCAACTCTCTGCAATATAACTTTTTCATGGCAGCCATACTGACATAAAGTAATAGAGTAAACACAGGTGTTACCAATGATACTGTTCAAAATGTAGTCAATGACCTCATCCAAGTATCATAATATTAAAGTAATGTAACCTGATTACTTTTTGTTACTTTTGGATTATGTCAGTACCAAATATGTTCAAATTGTTTAGCCTAATGTTTTATGTTCTTTGTTAAGTTTATTAATTGTTTGTCCAGCCATTCCTTTCTTTGTATGTGTGAATGCACAGTTAGCTTAATAGCAGTAATTATGCACATTTAAATACTTTAAGTGGCTGTTCACACTTCACACTCAAACTTAAAGTAAACGGACATACATTTAATCTGGGTCTTGTATTGTAAGCCACATACATCCAGGTCCCCAGCATCAAAACCTACAATCCCATAGTATTTTTAATATTTATATTTTATTTAATTGACATGCTCAATGATGAGCTCAACCTGGACACTGGGTATGATGAACTGGAGGTGAATAGGTTGGATGAGGGTCACAGTGATTTCACACTGAAATGACAGCTGACAGAAGCAGAGAGGAGAGCAGATTTAAAGTTTGATGACAACATGATGATGATGGCTGATGGAGAAAATGGCAAAATCCAGTTGGTTTTAATTGGAGGAGTAAACGCCCACAGTCAGCTCACTGAGAATAAGCGGGAAGAGAGAGAGAGGATGAGGGAGAGAGGTATGAATGCTTAACAGTGTTTTGTCACATGGCCTGTGTGTAATCACAAGACATCTATAATACCGTAGCCCAATAGGGCCTGCTACTCAACAGCACAACCCCAGTGGACAAACAGTAGCAGTAGCACGACATTTTATTGAAAAATTAGACTTAGAATTAAATTTAATGGTGAATGATGAACAGTGAGTATGGGTGCTCCACAGGGCTGTGTGATGTCACTAATTCTCTACATATTATACACAAGAACCCTGAATCCACTGCACTTTGTACACAGACTGTAACAATGCACTGCAGCCAGGCTTCTCTTGGTGCTTTTGCAGAGGAGACTTTTGCAAAGGGTGCTTCTTTTTTTTTTTTTAAATTTAAACTTACACAAAACAAAAAAGAGTGTAATTGCTTTTAGAAAGTACAAAACCACACTGCCTGCTACAAAAATTAAAAGCAAAACAGTGGAATCAGTCACAACGTACAAATAGCTTTGAATTGAAATTGACAATAGACTTAACTTTGAGGACTTTGCTGCCTCAAAAATCAGTAAACTGCAACAGATAATGTACTTTTTATGTACACCTAATCATTTTAATGGTTAGGTGTACTTTTTTATCATTTATTTTAATGATAAAAAAAATACAAAGAATCTATAGTCACGTATACACACTGGTGCTGGTATATACATACACATACAAAGAATATATAGGCTGAATGTCAATGTAAAATTAGAGTTTTAAATTCAAGTCCAACGTGCAGTGGTGTGGTAATGTGTAAAACCAGCCTAACAGAAGTTTGCAGAAGCAGGATGCCCTTCATGCTGCACTTGCTCCTTCACTACCTCGTTCCATATATAGCCTTCTGACTTAACCTACAGAGGGGATTACACACTGCTGTTAGCAGTGCTCTGTCTGTTTAGCAATAGTTGGAGCCTGTTATATATATATATCTATCCCCTCCCCACCCCTGAGCCCTTGATCCCTGGGCTAATTCCATGAATCGTCCAGATCTAAATCCACTGATGGAGCAACGGTGCACACACAGTTGGGGACAGGCATAGAGGGGCATGGTCCACTAACAGACAGGAGGGGAAAGAAAGATAGAAAGGGGTTCATATTGAAACATGCAAAACTTCACCATGTCCACTTTGTGAGCAGTTGTGCTCCTCCTGAGTCACTTCAGCTTCCATCAACACTCTGGCCGTATGGCATCTGTGTGCCTTTATGTGGTTCTTTTACAGAAGCACCAGCGACCCAGTGTGCCAACTCATCAGAGGGGACTGTCAAGCCTCGCTGACGTCACCCATCCAGCCTCTGTAATCGAAAGAGACGCTAATCCTGCTCCTCTCCAAAGCCTGGCAGTGGGGTGGGGTGGGACAGACAGGGATACTGAGCGAGACATGAGGAAGGAAGTTGGATACTGGACACAAGGGAAGCCAGCAGACAAACCAAGCACTGACCTGGACGAATGACACAGGTGCTATCCTAACTAACAAAGAAAACCAGGTGCACATCCACCTCCTGATCCTCTGCTAAACTCCTGGGACACCTGAGGGGTTTGGAACCACCCCCCAATCCAGGCTTCGCCCTGGAGGCCAAAAGCCTCGCTGAGGGCTCTGCGGAGGGGGAATGCTGTGGGAGCTGCTCACCTCCTCCTGCACCCCCACTCGTGTCACCCGCACTCAATGTGGAGGAATCGGGCTTCACCACTGTGGAGCTGTGCCAAGATGGAGAAGACATCTGCCTGACTGCATGTGAGGGGTAAGAGGCTGCTGAAGTGTGTATGTGCATGTGAGTGTGTGTTTTTGTATTTCAGACACAAATATAATTTACACGAAAAAGAACTGAGGGTTTTTCCGTGGCTGAATTTCCCTTTGCGTGGTCAATGTGCCCTTAAACTGACACTGAAAGTTCACTCTTGATGTAGATAGTAAAAAGTCCTACATACTGTGTGTAACTCAGCTGTGAAGATGATGCACATGACAGTTCCCATCAAAGTACTAAATATAGCTGACAGAACATTTTCAACACAAGATACGAATATATAGTAGCTGCTCTGGAGCTTATCAGTTTGCCCAGTTTTGTGACTGAATTGCAGATTTCTTCTCAGCACATTTTATAATGTTGGTGTAAAAATTGGATACTGGATACATGACCCATGTAGCAGATGTTCTGGAGCTTTTGATTGTATTATTATATTCCAGATATTATGTCACTGTATTTATACTATAGATAAAGAGGGAAAAGAATAAACCAAGTTTAATTTGCATAGGGTTTGCTAGCTATAGTACTAACAAGATAATGAATAATCATTCATTATCCTGTTAGTACTCTAGCTGGCACAATTGATATGTCATACAAAAGGGTTAGACTGTTAAATCCTCATTTGACCAATTAACGGTAAGGAGACTGCATGCAGACTGAAACAGAAATACACTTTTTTCAATAAAGATATTTACAGATGTAGAAGGTTCACATCACAGTCCCATACATATGTGATCATGTGAACAAATTCATTTACATGCGTGTTTTATGTGTCTGAATTTGAGGTTTAGTGGAAGACAGGACGTTAGGGTTAAAAAGTAAGACAACCAAGCAACAAGAAAACATGAATGTACACTCAGTGTCAATGCAACTGAGTAGTGTGACATACAAGAGAAGACAAAGCAATAAAAGAGAGCTACATTACCAGGAGGTACTTGGTTTAAGTTTTATAGTTAGGTATTCTATTTGCACTACAATTTTGTATTAGCAGGGTGCAATCTAAAGTTGAGCCAGGGTGAGCTCGGCTCCTCCTAAAAATCTTAGCTGAGAACAAAATTTGTGACATTTTAGGGGGTCTCTAAAATTATTATGCTGCCATGAATTTTCTATTTTTATTTTTATTTATCATCATGGATCATGCCAAAAATGAGGGTATTATTTATCTATGATGAGGTTTGAGGTTTATTAATCATTATTACATGGCTTTGTTAAAGATTTGATTCTGATTGGTGATTACAGCATTCTAGAGTCTGTAATTTCAGACTGTTGCTATGTATAACAAAGTGTTGCTATGAAGAACAGACTGTTGCTATGGACACAGTTCTGACCATATGCTGCATTCAAATGGAACTCATGAACTCATAATTATGACACAGAAGTCATGAACAGAATCTTGAACTGAGCAGAAAACTTCCAGTTCACAACGTTGTGAACACAACAATCATTTTCAAATCCCTAAAATCATTTTAGAATTAATATTGTATGTCACATTATTGATTTTTGCTGGCAAGTAACAAAACAGTAAT
>JAJHUR010073546.1:0-32953 GCA_027495735.1 Lutjanus campechanus
CAGAAAACACTTTATCATCCATTGACCTTAATGTGGACTCTGGAACAGCGAACACGCCTAACCCAGCATATCTGAGAGGTCTCACTGGATACATTTTTGAAAGTTTTTGTAGCCCTCCTTCACCCCATTCACCTTCAGTTCATCATTTCCAGTGCCAAGTCAACTCATTTAAAGTCCACTCTTTATCATATCCTGATTTTAAACACTCTCTTCATCGCATCACCACCACCACCACTGCCTTCAGACCAATGGAGCCCACATGTCATAAAAAATATTTGCTCAAGTTTGCTAAAATTCTGAAATCATAATCATAATTTATCATAATTTAAATTAAACAGCCGCCTGCAAAATGGAAGAAATAAAACCACACAACATGTATTTTCTCTCTCACATCCTCTCTCTGAGGTTGGGTTACAGGACAATGAAGGACTTGGTAATAAAAAAAGTAATTGCATTAGCTTGATGGCTTTTACGAGCACTCTTGGCTACAGTAATCCAAAGGGAAATCTATGAAGGAGGTGTGCAGGGCTGCCTGGAAAACACCCAGTTCTATCAAATAGTGAGAGGGCTGTTTGTGTGCGTATATGCTATGTATGTGGAAGGACTTTTATTTCATTATTTTAATAAATATTAAAGCTGATGGGTCAAGAAAATATTTCAATTAAATTCAACAGGAAAAGGCCATTTTTAACTGTGATCTGTATTTCTGGTCTGCATGTGAATATTAAATGAGAAAGTCATCTTTATGTCATGGATTCTATAAGGATAGTGTCTCCATGTTTGTACTGTATGCATGATCTCATATGTACACATGGCTGTGAGTTTCTCCATAGAGCTTTAGTGGACAGGGTGCTCGCTGCTGCTGTCACCACCACGCTGGCCAGAGACGATAGGTGATGTGTCCCTTTTTTAGAAACCATAAAAGAAGCCCTGCGTGCTATTAAGCATGCATCAGCACACCCCTTTTTTCATCGGCTTTAAGAGGGGGACATTGGAGCACAGCGCCGTTAACCTGTGTTCTCAATCTCTCTGTCACATGAAATGAACAAGCTCCCAGGTAGCTCAAGTTTGCAAAGTCAATTCACGGTCATATTGTCCTGCTGCTCCGCTCCTGTCGGCTCCCGGGGGAGAATCCTGTCCAAAATCTTGTAAACCTAAATGACTTCTTGGACTACCACTCCAGCTCTGGCTGACTGCTGGATGTCAGTGCCCCGCACAGCAGACGCAGGTTCACTTGTGGTCAAAAGTTCATATTGTGGAGAAATAAAGCCCTGCACTCCTGAATACAGCGGAGGCTGAGACTATTTTCCACATGTATAAGTGAAACAACTACACAAATCCATTTTGGATTTTGTGGCAAAAACAATGGTTGCATTTTATAGACAGATTGAGTCTTATTTTCTGGTGCAGCTCTGATATGAATATTTTTGGAACATAATAATCACGGTAGTTGAGTAATTAGAATTGAAAGGACATTCAGAAAATAAACTTTCCAACTTTTCTCCTGCTTCTTAAATTAATACCTAATTATACATACAATAGAAATATAACTGCTTAAAATATACATCTATTCAAAATATATTTTAAAGTTTCCTATTCTATACTATCAGAGGACCAACTGCACAACAGAATAGCCCTTCATTGAGTGAGGTACTCGCAGATAATACACAAAAAAGGTAAAGAATATATTTATATAAGTTCACAGCATGGGTAAAAATGAACTAATTGTGGTGGGTAGAGGTTTTTGAACAATACTATAGCAATGCCACATATAGTACAATAATATGCTTTTTGTTCCTGGAGAAATCAGAAATGAAAATGATTATGAAGTAGATTGGACATTTAAATCCGCTAACAATGTCAAGCCTAATCAGCTGCCATGATTTATTTTATTGTGAAAGCCTACAACACAGCCTTTGACCCCACATTCAGCCAAATAATGGGACATTACTGACAGGAATACAGGCCAGCTGCTAAAAGCAATTGTAGCCTGTGCGGAATACCAAATTATGGAAAAAACATCATTGAAGGCCAAGTTGGATGTTTGGGAGAAATAGGTGTGATCAGAGACTGTGGGAATAATGGTGTCAGTGGATTCGCTGCTTGTGAAAGTTTCCAAAAAGTATTAGCTTTTGATAGCCGCAAACTAGGCATGTTATTGCTGAGGAAATACATCGACAGCTGCGGGAGCACAGGACAGGAGCTGCACCAATGACGAAGGCAAGTGAGTGACTATGTGTTTAATCATGGGTTGGGTTGCCAGACTTGTATTAATGATTAAGAGCGGGTCCAGATTTTGGTAATGGGTCAGTTCTGGTACTGAGATTTGCAGGTGCAGGTTTGAAAAACTGGACCCTTGCCGAACGAATGTTTCAAATCATGAAATCTCCAGTACAATATATTGCATGAATTACTGTACAGACGGTCACTTGTTGTAGATCTGTCAGTGTCTTATGACCAGACTATAGCTTCCTATGCTACATGTACGTGAGTTGTGTACGTGCAGGTTTTGAAAGTGAATGTGCATGTTTCAGGATGCAAGAGATTCATGGGAACGGAATGCACTGAGGAACATTTTTGTCCAAGGCAGCTGTGTCTGAGACAGAATGAGATGGTTGGGAACAGTGTGGGAGACTGAAATTCTCCTCAGCCAGCCAAAACAGCACACACGTGCTTAGAAATCCATTTCTAGGCCTTCTCTTCCCCTCAAGGTGATGACAGGAGTTGATTCTGGGACAGTGAAATAAGTAAAGATGTGAATAACTTCTTAGTGGGATAAAGCAACTTACCCTTATCGTTAATTTCAATAAGCTTTTCTAAAACAGAAATGCTTCAAAACTAAATGGTGAACATTAATGATTGAACTTTGAAGTGTGAGGAAACTTTGTTGACCACTTTTTCTACCATTTTCTACCTTTTCATCTTTTTACCCATTTGCTGCTGTTATACAACTGGAAGAAACTCAAATGATAAAATAATGAGAGTCCATGGAGACATCTTCAGACAACAATGAAAACAGTTGGGGCTTTTCAAAGACATTCATCAGTTTACCTGCCAATATTCCTTTTTGATCAACTCCTCTCCCAAATTTCACTTGTTTTTCTCTCCTAACTCTTGTTATTTTTAACTAACCTGATTCCTGACTGGCCTTCACAGAGAAGTTATTTTTCACTGTTACTGTAATGGGATTGCCTGAGCTAGTTGAAATCTTCAGTCTTGTGGAGGAAGAAATAAAGGTGCAGTGACATGAAGGCTTAAATTGAAAAAACACAACAGAATTTATGGAATGATGTATAACCAAGAGTAATTGTAAGCAGATTGGTCTCTAACTAACTTAAGTGGCTGTGAATATTATGGCCTACATCCAGTTCTGGTCATTTGCTGCTCTTAACACCCACTGTCACTCACTTCTTCTCCCGACTGTGTTGAAAGGGAGATGATGTGTTTTACATTTCAAGCAGTAGCAACAGTGAAGCTGCTGAAAAAGAAAGCAGCTGTCTTGGAGCCAAAACTGAAGTGGACAGAGCCACTGAAAATGAAAAGCACTCCACATTGAGAATGTTACTCAAAAAGTGACTATCAACACACAGTGTTTTTGAATTTCTGAAATGATGCCAGTGAGGCCTGTTTTGCTACCAACTATAGAGTTCACATCAATAGATGAACAAGGCAAAAGAGCTAAATGGGTGCTTTTAAGTTTCAATCTATCAATAAAGCGGATTTTCACAGGTTAAGCTAGCAATGTAGAGTTAGCTTAATTCTTGCGCTACCATTTTTGGTGTGACCAAATCCCTAAACCTTCATTCATTACGACCTTACAAACTTCTAATTTAATCGAGTTATAATTTTGAAACCTTCTAGCTCTGATTTGGTCTCCACCAACTCATGAGGAAAATATCTATTACCTATAGCCTTACCACCTCATGAAGTTCCTATGGGTCCCCCTATAAGTATGGTTTACTAATCAATGCGTCACTATGTTCATAAGCTCATCATTAATTTGGAATGTTTTGTGATGAACAGTTAGCATACAGTGTTTTTGCTAAAAACAGTTGCCCTCTATAGACAAAAATGACAGAGAAGAGAGCAGTGAGAGTGAATCAAAACAAATTGGGGGCCGTAAAACCAAAACAATGAGCTGAGAGACCTTCCATAGAGCTGAGGGGAGTTTTAGAGTCAGGTTTCTGTTGATTTGTGCTATGAATGACACTTTTTACATTATAAATAGTAATTTCATCCATTGTTAATGTAAAAAAAAACATGGATTTAAGCAGCTCTGACGGTACACTTTAAAAGCCAAGAGGTGCATATTTTATTTAAGTATTCTGTCAAAAAAGACACTAAGAATAAATAATACTTTTTTTTTTTTTTTTATCAAACTGACTCAGTGGTTGCAGGCTGAATATCCAGTAGAATGGCTTGTAATTCACTCTAAAATTTAGATAATACAGATGATTCAATGCTCAAAACTATTATTAAACTATGGTTATTGTTCCCTGGGTGCAGCTCGGAGAACCACTGGGTTATTTTGAGTTTGTGGATGAATCAGAGGTCCCTGTTGTCCTCAAGCCAGCGGAGACGTGCTGTTCATCTCACACTGGTGTCATTAGTTCAAACTAAGTATCTTCCCAGTGGCGACACACTGTTCCTGCCTGGCAGCCTCACAACAGGACGGAGGACTGATCACGCACACAGCACACACACAAAGGAAGCGCACGCACTGACACCAAGAAAATAGACAGTCATTCAATCCACCTTCGGCCTTTGTGTATATACACATGCACAAATACATACTTCCGTGTATGTGTGCGCATGGGATGAAGAAATTCAGAAGCTGGAGGCTGGCTGACATTCCAGACAGAATAAATATTCCTGTTATGCTTCATTGTCTTGACCGCTGTCCCTGAACCAAAACCCGAAATAGCTTCAGAAAGACATAGGCACCTGTGATTTATCCTTCTGACTGAAAAAAATCTCTTCTGTGATTAAAATTTCTGGATTTGATAGAGTCTTTACATTTTTTTTAACAAATGCCCCAAGGAGACACTGAAATGTAATTTCTAAATCAAGGTTCATAGTAATGTTCATAGACTGCGTGTGTCATCAGTTTCCTCAAACAGAGCCCCTCCCTTCCCCTCATATAAATGTGATCTGTGCCACGGATTGTTGCAGATTAATACTTGGTAGTGCTTACTCATCAGATATTGCAGGCACTAATGTGGCAGTGTATGAAAGGTTTGAATCAAGATGCTTGGAAGCCAGTGGAAAATAACATCAGTATAGCAAGATGAGTTTCCACTGTTGATTAATGTGTAAATCCTCTTACGTTGTGGTGCGTCACTGCCAGCCATCTGACGAAAATACATAAATAGTAATGACTTTATGATCTGTCATGCATTAGGACACCCCATGCTGTATATACGCAAATACAGCTACTGGAAAAAAACAGAAAGTATATCACACAAGAACAGACACATGAATGCATTGTAAGAATACATATCTATGTCTGTATGATAGACGCCACAGAGATCCCATACTTGTGTTTATCAGCTGCTTAGTTAAAATGATTTTCCTTGAGTGTCAAAAGTGTCAGAGGCTCAGCATAGCTTTGCTATGTTGGCAGCTTCTTACAGCTTTACGCTAAAATGCACACAGCACAAGCCTTCAAGTGCTTGAATTCCAGTTTTAAGCCTTGTAAAAAGGAAAAAAAAGAGGTGGCAAAAAAGATGAAAAAAAGACAGGATGGAAAATCTAGCTGGGTTCAACCCGCATGGATTTAGAAGGCAAATATTGGGATACAGGCTGAGGATGATGGTCCTAAATATTTTCTGCTGATATTCAGTGTTTTTGAAGTTTGCCATTTTCATGCTAAAAAAAAACTCCAAGCAGAGATTACACAAGAATTTTTATCCTTGGGAGCGTGAAAAATCCCCTGAAACAATATTTAGTCCATGGGACACTAAAACTGCCAAGATAAGGACATTCTTCAAGGTTTGCAGACTAAGCAGGACATATATTTAGTAGCAGGAAAGACCGTGGGATAAATTGGAGCTTTAATGAAAAAGTTATTCAAAATAAATTTTATTAAGTAAGTAAATTATTACAGTATAAATTACAAAGATACCAGAGTACAGTTGTGCCGTAGCTGTGCTGAGCCATGAACCATGTTGAATCACAATGATTTACAGTTATACCATTTGTTCCTTCCCAATACCAATTCTGATACTTGAACTTTGCATATCAGCAGATACCGACCACTAATCCAATACCAGTGTGTTTAAAAAAACATATCTCAGATTTCAACCCACTCTGACTCCGTTCTGCTTTCCCCACAACCCCACAATCCAGTTCTCAATCACAAGAGAAAGACAATTCAAAAAGTTCACTCCAGGTTTTACCGCAGATCCCCTAAAAAACGAACCAAATCAGGAAATGAAGACTGAACTAACAACATCTGTATTTGCAGTTCAATAACAGAGATTATGCACAATATATATAGCTAGTACTCGTAGTACCTATAGTCAGTCACTCAGTAACTTTGTCAGGTTTACAGTGTTAGCTTTGCTAAAACAGCGAGCTGTGACCCCCCAGAATAATCAGGTTGGTGTTTGGTACCACCACAAAAAAATCATATTGCATATAGACTTTTACTGTCACAAACAGACTTAATAAAAACTATTCTAAGGCAAATTATATCACTGGTTCAACCCATTCCCCAGTCTAAAATGTGGCCCTCATTTCCCTCATGCTTGTTGAACTGTGTGGGTTGTTATTTTTGTTTTATTTGTTTTATTTTGTTTGGTTATTTTTGTGTTACAACCATCACAACCCCCCAGGGCTGAGAACCACTGTGCTAAAACATCGGCAACTCTTGGAGAAACTTTCACTGGGAAATACAAAATTCAGAGACCTCCTGCTTACCATGAGCTGGCTACAATAATGTGGACTTTGCAACTGGATCTGATGCTCCGGTAAGGCTGGTGTTTCTTTACTCCACTGACCATAAAATTTGGCGGACACTGCAGGGTCCCATTTCAGGGCTAATGCATTAGGTGGTATTGGACTGGTGCATAGACTGGCATACTTGGCGTCACCCAGTGCTATGTTTTAGTATTGGAATGTGAACAACCATATTTACAGTGCTCCTCTGCTATGGCCTTAGAATGTACTACAGTCCATTCTATAGCAGTGAATATCACGCTATTACAGCCTGAGCTGAGAATAACAAGCATTCAGCTCCTCAAGTGAACCCTGCTCGCATTTTATGGAAGAAAAGTGAGGAAGGCATCAATGGATAATGAATAAATGGAAAAGGATACATTTGTACATCGCTCTCCAACATACACACAAAACTCAGAGATGAATAATGTCGGTTTTATCCCTCTTTCTGCATCGCATTGTATCACCGCTGACACCAAAGCTCTTAAAAGCTTTCCATTTTCTTTCTGCATAAATTGTGCATATGCATGATGCAGAGGCTGGGAGTGATTTGATAAGCTTTTTTTTTTTCATGACCCACTAAATTTTATGATGGGCTGGCGTGACATATTTTCACAACACATGCATGATACATTGACAGGGCAAGTATACGCACTTGCTTATGCACAAACACACACATTCACGCAGACTTTCTGATAGGCATGTTAGCACAAGTAGGCAGAGAAGTGGCGCACACAGACACACACAGACACTAAAAGCTTTCTGCATCCTTTGGTGGTTCCGTCAGCATGACTAAGTGTGCTACATCTCACACTGTTCTCCAGATAGAGCCATGATTTCCCCTGGCATCACACACTCAGCTCCCAATCACTCCACACATGTCAGACCTAATAGCATCTGCTCCGACACACATGCACGCCCACACACACACACCTGTAAATACCGCACAGAGGCACACATATTTGAAGGCAATCATATACCCTCCTACACACAAACACACTGGAGGGCTGTGAGTCTCCCTCTCACCAGCAATATGCTGCTGCAGTGGATGTGGGTTTGTGGGCAACTGCGGGCGGAGAGGAGAGGTGTTACCTAAAAACAAGACAGACTGGCCAGCAGCCAAAAGAGGAGAGGGTGGAGAGGGAGGAGAGGGAGAAACAGAGTGACAGAAAGCAGGTGGGGAGGATGATGCTGGTGTGCCTGCATGCAAAACACAGAAAGTGAGAGGAATATAGTGACAGAGAGGGAGGATAGTGGGAGTCTGAGTATGAGGAGAAAGTGGGAAAATTAGGTGACACTTGATTTGAAGGGGTGTGCATAAGACATTACACTGTCATAACCATGTCATGGCATCTGTCATAAACAGAGTTTTTAGGAATGTTTAAGACTATTGTCATTAAGTGTGATTCAGTCAGTAATGTCATTTTTAATGCAAAAATGACATTTTTGGAAATGTCTTTGTTACAAAAACTTGAAATTAATCAAGTGGATAATCTCTTTGTTATGACAACTTGACATTAACCAAGACGTAACCTGTTCTTGTCATTGTTATGACAACTTGACATCAAACTTACAGAAACTATTTAGCTTTATGTTTTAACATTACATTACACTGTCATAAACATGAAGGAGTTTTTTTATGAACGTTTGTGACTGTTGTTATTACTGTAGGTATCTTTTGGTCAGATAAAGTTGATTGTCTGACATGGCTTTGTTATGACAACTTGACATTATTCAAGACAATAATGTCTTGGTTATGAGAACTTGACATTACCAGACTTAAAGAAACTGTTAGGTTTCATGTTTTAAATTTACATTAAACTGTCACATGTGGTTGATTTTGACACTGGCTGTCAGACCGTTATGAATAGGTAATTAATATTTTCCTTGACCTCAAGTAAAGTGGCACATTTTGGACTTGTCATTAAGTTGTATTACACAGTCAAATTCAGTATCTTGAATAATTTCCTGGATTTCAACTAAAGTGGTACCATTTTGATTTTTCATAAAGATTTCATTAAATGTTATTAAGGCCAGTTTGACAACAGTGTACAGTGTTAAGGTAATTTAGTTTACAGAGTTAGCTGATGGAAAGATAGTGGTTAGGTAGATAACTTGTTGCTAAAATAGGCTAACTGCTGCTTGCTGTTATCTACAGCTGATGTTAGTTAAATAACCCAGTTAGCTGTGGAGCTAGCTGCCTAATTAGCTGACTCAGCCCTGTGGTGCCAGGAGCCAAACCTGGCAAGAAAACCACCTTGGTACTCTATTTGCTGTCACCATCGGTCTTGGAGGCCAGTATAATAAAACTTAAACACAAGTCCAAAATGTATCACTTTTCTTGAAGTCAAAGAAAATATAATATAATATACCATATAATAAATATAATGCTGTCTTGGTGAATGTCAAGTTGCCATAATGAGGACATGTCAAACAGTGTCCACTTGCTTTAAAATTAACATTATTGACCAAATGACACTTAATGTCAACAGTTATAAACATTCAGAAACATTCCCTCTTGTTTATGACAGATGCAATGTCATGGGCATGAAAATAACCAGTAATGACAGTCTTATGCACCATTTCAAAAAGTGCCGGTGCCAAAACAATATGAATGCATGAGAAAGAAAGACTTGGCAGTGCATGAAGAAATCAGCTTGGTTGAGTACTTGATATTGTAGCCTTTTAATTTCCTCTTAAAATCATTGACATACAATCTGATGAGGTGAGATGAACTCTGTTTTCTGTATTTGCCTGTATGTGCCTGCGTGAAAGAGAGTCAGTAAGTACAAGTGAGTTTTTAGGGGTGAGGATGTGATTAAACGCACTTGTGTGTCTGTGTCTGTGCTTGTGCATGAGCTCGCCTCTGGATTTAGCAAAGCAAATGGGTGTAAATACAGCAGGAGTGGAGTCAGCAGCAGGAGCAGACGTGATGCACACATCGCACAGAAAAGAGTTAGACAGTGCCTTAAGGAGCTTAGATGGGGGAGAAGTAGGAGATATGAGGGGTGAGGGGGGTGAAGGAAGAAATCGGTGGGGATAAAGGGAAAGAAGCAGGGCTGCAGGGACTGAAAGAAATGAAAAGAGGGGAGAGTTAGAGAGCAAAAAGGCAGAGAGGAGAGGGGAAGCGGGGGGTGTCAGTGTGCTATGACTTGCCTCTTCCAAAACAGGAATTAATCCAATAATCGCTTGGAAACGTTTTGCATATTTCTTCATTCTTCTCATGCACATAACAGACCATCATCTGGTACAAGTATGCGTGAGACCTGTCAAGACCTCGGAGACACACACACACATGCAAGGACAAATCCCATCGCTGTGAGGTTAGTGCACATGTAACGCCACTGAGAGTTGGAGAATCAGAGTCTTTAAGTTTATCTGCCGCTTATTTCAAGTGTCGCTCTGAGTGTCACAAATGTCAGCAGCTCTGCTATAGGCTTTGCCTCCATGTCAGCTCATTAGCACTTGACGCTATAAAGCACACACACTTCAAACCCTCCAGAGCCAGAGAGTCAGTAAATTAACTGCCAGTAATGCAGAAGAGAACAGAAAGACTTCTTATCCGTGTGATGTGATCCATTTATCACCATTTCTCAGTTTCCTTCCGTCTTTGTCCTTGCTCTCTCTTTCTTCTTCTTTTTAACTTCTCCCTTACCACTTTTTTTTATTCAGGTGTCTTACTTTAATCAAATATTGACTACTGTGTGCTTTTCAGGTGCTGAGGAGCACAGGAACATTCATGAGAACACAAACATGTAGGTGCAAGGGCTGCAAAGTGACGATATAGAAAACTTGTCATGACAAAGCAGACCTAAAGAAAACGCTGCCAGACACACAGTAAACTATAAATTTAAGCAAAATTGCAAAGATGATACGTAAATGATCTTGATAAGCCCTAAACAGATTACAGCTTGTTTTGCTGGCTAGCATACCTCTGGTCCAGGTGTTCAAACATCTGCTCTCTTCAGCAGTTTATTATTAAAGAAATAATTCAGCATTTTAAAACACATTTGTTCACTTTCCTGCCAAGAGTTAGATGAGAAGATCAATACCACTCTTACGGCTGTATGGTAAATATGAAGCTGGAGCCAGCAGCAGGTTAGCTTAGCTTTGCATAGAGAAAGAAGAATGGAAACAGTTGGAAATGGCTAGCATGGCTGCTTAAGCTCACTAAAAACACATTATATATCTGGTCAATTCGCACAATCAGTGCACAAACAACCATTTCTGGTGTTGATGCTGGTTGCCTAGCAGCTAGTCTGACTCACAGGAAGTAGGCCGCCGTTAAGCCTGCTGTTGCCCAACTATTTCAGCT
The DNA here is from genome assembly GCA_027495735.1 of Lutjanus campechanus. Taxonomy (NCBI): domain Eukaryota; kingdom Metazoa; phylum Chordata; class Actinopteri; order Lutjaniformes; family Lutjanidae; genus Lutjanus; species Lutjanus campechanus. The sequence continues at coordinate 11,255 of JAJHUR010073546.1, forward strand.
GGCATTCTCCTCCTTACACAATCTCTGTGTTACCATTTTTAAAATCCCCATCACTACTTGAAACAGCAACCTCTTAGCAGCAGCCTGCAGGTTAAAAATGGCAAGTTACCCAACTATATGGATGTGAAAAACCTAGCCGCTGTTACCTTTATCCATTTTAATGCCAGGGCGTGCAAATATTCCACAAAAACAAGTTCTTTATATCTACAGAAGGAGTGGGTCCTCTTCCACGGTAGTCTTGTGTAAGAACTATCCCTACAGCGCTCAACAAGGTCTGGCTCCACACATCATCATTCTGCTATAGAGGAGAAAAGGCTCTGCCTGGTTTGTATTTCTTTAAATACAATCACAATAATTTTTTGCAGCGCTTAGCCCAGGACACAGTGACAGTACCCCTGCCTAATGGTGTCAGGGGGGAGCTTGTTATGATGGAATATTTGCATATGAGGAGGCAAGTCCTTGCATTAAAATGGCTAAGTCCCAATAATGGAAAAGGCACCAGCTGCTAGTTTGGTTACCTTCGTACCATTAGCGACCAGGTGCTAACTTGCATGTAGGTTGCTAGGTCAGAGGTTGCTGCTGTTTCCCATAGCGATGGGGACTAAATAGCAGGTGTATGCTGCCTGAAACAGGTGCCCTATCGTTGACATCCGGTGAGTCAGACTACTTCCATGGAGGCTGCCATGTTGTATATCCAAGTTTCTACAGTAGCCCAGAATGGACAAACCAAAGGCTGGTTCTAGATACGGTCCTTCATAGTTTCTATACTACACGTTTGGAAGCGGAGGGTGCGGGGAGGTGTTTGCAATCTACAAGCTTATTGCTAGGTGCTACTAAATCTTACACACTGGTCCTTTACGACAGCAACTTCACATTTTCTTACCTCTTGTAGATTTAGCATATCTGCATACTGTATCAAAGCAAACCCAATCACCTCATCACGTCAGTCATTACTGGTATTAAACTAGTTCACCTTCCAGTGTTGCATCACACATGTAAAACTAAAATCCTGTGCTGAGAGCTCACAACACGCACTTCAGCTTCTTAATTTTATCTACTCAGCCACTGCAAGGGTATGTTAGGCGGCCACAAAATTTACCTAAATTACACTCCAGTGATCCTGCAATACATGCTTCCAAAGCAGCAGGTGATGAAACATTCACGGCTACAACAGCATGTATCCTAGCTGGAAGTGGTTTCAGTGAATCCGATTGTGTAAAAACAAATACAAATCTAGAGTGTAGTACCTTTAAGCTGCAGTCTTTTAAGAATATCAAAGTGAAACACTATTACCAAGGTCTGCCAATTATAAGACACAAATTTCTTTGCTTCTGAGCAAAGAGCTCTGCTTAACAGCTGCCTGGGGAATTAACTCACTTCCCTGCAGTTTCAGCTGTGCCACATTCTGTCTTTTACAGCACTGGCACTTGTTGGCATTTTCTCTGCTGAAATATCCACCTTCCTCACCCAGGGGAAGCTTACCTTTCCCTTAATGTGTGAGAAATCATTTAGTGACAGAGTAGCTCCCAGCGTACACAGCAGACAGAGGAAATAATGTGAAGGGTAATCCAGAGGTCAAACGGAGAGAGGCAAGGGTCAAACTGGGACAACGCAATGCAACTATTTGGTGGTATTGACAATTAGAACAGCTGATTGGGGCATTGCATAAGACCAGTCAATATCAACATTACATATGAATGGAAACTCAACTAAGAGGTTTTCAATGAATACACAGAGAAAGAAACAGAAGGGAAAGCAGTGTAACACACACACACACACACACACACACACACACACACACACACACACCCCTTTTTGACCTACATCTCCCATGATTAGCTATGCACAAATAGGACTTCCTCTCCTCCCCGCCTCACCATGAGTGAGAAGAAGATTATAAGTTAGCTGCCACTGCCACTGGTGAGCTGAGCTGGAGCTTGGACTGGGCCTGGTCTCCTCCCAGATTTGGGGTAGATTGGGGATTTCAAAGTCAAGAAAGTTCAAAGCCTTGGCTGGGGAACGTTCAAAAGAACCACAGCCAGCCAGGGAAGGAGGGGGCAGAGTGAGCTACTTACAGTAAACTCTCCCACAGTCTGCAGCAGGGAATGTGGCGGCAGAAAGAGGAGGGAAGGGGATGGGGGGGGTGTGTATGTAAAAAGGGTACATGCTAGTGAAAATAAACTGTGGGCTCCTGCGGGTTAAGTCGAGGTGAGGTGCTGAGCAGGTGGAATTTTGCTGACATGTTGGTGCCAAGCTTAAAGCGAGAGCTACAGTTTTGGTAACACAAATCATCAATAATACAGAATGTGGGATTGCATTTTAACTGGAATAAAAACTGATGTTTTATGCTGCTGAGAACATCCCGGCTGTTGTTGTGTTCACCTTGAGACCCAATGAGATGGAGCTTTGCTGCGCATTGAATGTTAACAACGTCTCCCGCTCTCACCCAGACTTTTGTTATGTAGAGTGACAAAAAAGCCCAAATGTGAAACCATTAAAATGCACTTCTTTGAGAAGTAGAGCATAAACCTACAAACATGCACCTTCCGACAGATAAAAACTGCCAATGTAGTGCTTTCTTGGGTGTTTATTTCTCTCTATAGCTCCTTACTCACTGGACAAAAAAAACCCCACAAACATCTGGCTTTTGCTTTCATTAGGAAAGGGTACAAATGGGATTCAGTCCTGGGTCAAATAACTTTGCATTAGTATTAGTATACTACTACTATTAGCATAGTATAGTATAGTAGCACAAGTATTTATCATCTCTCTTCATAATAAATCTCCCCTTTTATTTTGTTATCTAAAAGCTTCTATTGTGAAGCAGCAAAATCAGGAAATGTGGCGTCTTCACTTAATACGACTGCAATCCAGCTGAACACAAACATGAATTTGTAAACTATAAAATATGCAGATACTAAACTAAAACTAAACTTCAAACCACAGAGATTCAGTTAGGAACTACATGTAAGATGAGAACTGAACACACAGAGCTGCTGTCCTGCAAGCACAAGAAGTTGAGTTTTGGCTTTCCAGTGCACATCAACAAAAATGGACAGGCAAACAGGTCTTAGGGATCACCTATTTTTAGCAGGTTAATCTGGCTTTAAATCCACATATATGATTAATATTTCAGGAGTATGTGCAGCACAATGCCATTCATTTGACACAGTCAAACTGTGGTGACACATGCCCTGAGGACAGAAAACATCAATGTAATTTCCTTAATCTAGATCACTTTGAAAATTTACAGTATGAAGTAGATAGGATCATGTCTTCAGTTAGGAGATTTATGTTTTAAAAAGGGGATAATCTACATAATAGTGCAGTGTATCAAAAAGCCTATGTAGCGATTCTTTTTGCAGAGTGCTGTGTCAGTGAAAACACAGAGCAACTGTAGCTTTCAACCATTATATCTTCAGATACTAACAATAAAGTTATCTCTACCAGGCTACAGGGCAAATACCAGATCCTGTGTCTCTACATCTACAGATCATGTCTAGGCAATATGTGAATTTCAGCATCTTAAGAAACAAGTAGGGGTTTTCTGGCACAACTTTACCCACTAACAAGGTGCACGGAGAGAAGAAAAATGTCCAGAAAGAGGTAAAACTCCAGCAACACTTGTAGTACTAGGAACAACTTTATTTGTTGACCAATGCGTTTCGGCTCAGGCCTTCATCAGGGTCAACAGCAGGGTCAGCATCTTAACAAGCACAGCTGAATATTTTACTGCTTTTACTGTTGTATATATATATATATATATATATATATATATATATATATATATATATATATATATATATATATATATATATATATATATATACATATATACCTTAATAATTCACAGATTTAATGCATCAAGATTATTTTCTTCATCTGAAGGATATTTTTATTAGGGCTGTCAAAATTAACGCATTAACGCGGATTAATCCATCATCATGATTAATCTGATTAAAAATTTTAACGCAATTAACACATCTGCAGCGCAGAATGACTCAAAGTCCCTGAAACGTCTCTGGCAACGCAATTCGGGCAGTTTGTCCAAGTAGACTTACCGTCGCGCATGCCGCCGCACATGCACAAATGGGTAGTTGATCCGGTATATATTCATAGATATGTATAATAAAGGCTAGATGTCTTAAGGCGGAGTCTCTAACGGCATCACTGGGTGGCCATCTTACCCCAGGCAAGCTCTCTGGCGGAGTCTGTGGTATGTGAAGGAAGGTGAGTGATCTGCACAAACGTAAATACTCGTATCTCGCTGAACTCTTGACGGATTTACAAACGTTATTAACGTGGCTACAATTCTGGATGTTTGACCGGAAGTGTAACATAATTATCCATAAGTGCAGTGTTACAACTACACCTCTGACGTTTATAACAAACCAAACCGTTTGAAAATCGGTAGAAAATTGAGCAAGTATATGGTTATTTAAAAAGTATGCACCACTACAACACAAGGTTATGGGTGAGCCAGCTGACTGTGGCAAGATGACCGCCAGTGCGGACGTGCGATTGCATTGGCCGGCAGCGCGGAGGAGACATCTAGCCTTTATTATACATATCTATGTATATATTCCCTTCTTTCTTGAGTCTGTTTGCTCATGCAAAATGAAACGCGATTAATATAGATTAAAAATGAATGATATTTAATCGTGATTAATCGAAATTAATCCACAGTAACCCTGTGATTAATCTGATTAAAAATTTTAATCGTTTGACAGCACTAATTTTTATACTTGCCTATCTTTAACATTGAATTCCTAATTCCAATGCAAAACAGAAACTTTTGTTTTATAAAACATTTCTCAGACCGTTCATAAACCATCTTCTATCCAATTACAGGCACAGAAGCAGATAATTTTATTAGCTGAACAGTTACAGATACAAATAATGATGACCATCATAAGGCCTCAACCAATAACTAGGTACCTCTACGCCAGTAAAGAGGTAAGAGATGGAACATAATTCCCTACATGATGCAATGCGATGATAATCCAAAATAAATATTCTGTAAAACATGTCACACTGCAAACTTCTGTGTGATTGTGTTTCATTTTCTTTTTTTCAGTAAAAAGTGTCCATTGAAGAGGTTTAAAAAAAGATAGACAAAAGACAGACACACTCATGATGAAAGTTCTCAGGCCAGCAGATGTGGCCAGCTACTTTCGGTCTTTAGTGGTGGAATTAGCCGCAGCTCGTGCCTCTCTCTGTTGTTTTTCACCCTGATTCAGCAGTCCTGGACTTTACGCAGAGCCACTGAAAGCTCAGTGGCCACAGGGAATGCCAGCTCATCGACTATTATAATGACGGCCTCCCTATTGCTCTCCGCCTCTCTCTGCCCTTCTCACCAGCACACCATCCCAATTGTCTCCCTCTGTCTCACTCTTTCTGTTGGCGATCTGTCTTTCTGTTCTTCTTGCTGAACAAAGGCTGGTGTGAGTGTGTGTGATGCAACTGTGGCAGCGCTGAAAGTTCACAGTCAACAGAAACACACAGAATGAACATCCCCAAGGTGGGAATGGATGGATTAAAGATTTTGCTGTTTGGCAAACTGCAAACAAAGATATCATAATGAATGTTGCAGGCTATAATATGAGGACCTCTTTGTGTGAACGGCTTCAAAGCTCAACAGTAAATCGTTTCAGTCTTTTTCAGTTAAATCTTCCAGACGGTGACTTACCTTCCCTCAGTCACACAGAAGTCAAACAACATTTAAAAAAACACAGAACTAGTTGCTGATATGACCTTATTGCAAGCACTGTAAACTGAAAAGGACATGAAGGACTCACCTTTAGTTTATCAAAGCGTTCGGTGAGCGAGGACACCTGGTGCTCTCGGTGGCGCCCCACCAGCTTGCAGAGGGCACAGATGAGCTGGTCGTCCACCAGGCAGTACATGTTGACCTTCTCGTTCTCGTGCTCCAGGCAGGTCAGGCCACGGATGTGTGTGTCAGGTACCGGTTCCACCAGACGATGGCTGGTGAACGGCTTCTTGTTAGGGTGTGTCGCGCGCAGGCATCGGTCACAGTACGACACCTCACACGTGACACACGTCTTGACAGCCTCACGCGGCGGATCCTGCTCGCAGAACTGGCAGCTGATGCGTGGATCCATTTTGGCAACGACAGCCGGGCTGTGGTTTGCGTTGGTGTGGTTAGCGTGATTAGTGTGATTGGCGTGCGGGTGGGAGTGGCTGGAAGTGGCCGGGCTGCCGCGGGCGCTACTTCCACTTGTGCCACCACCACCGCCGCCGCCAATCGTTCCAGCTATTGTCCCGCTAATGGTGGCGGTGTAGGGCCGCTGCGGCTGCAGACGCCGGCTCTCGGTGGGGGAGTTGGGGCCGCTGAGGGAGGCCTTTTGAAAGCGGTCAATGATGTTCTGCAGCGTCACATTGCGCTTAAGGCCCTCCAGGCCGCGGTGATTCAGCGTGATGACGTAGCGACAGGTGGGGCACTGAAAGGCCGAGATGGACTCAAGGGGCTTGCTGGTGGAGCAGTGGGACACCAAGATGCGGTGGGCGCAGTTAAAGCACAGGCTGTGGGCACAGGGCAAGAGCAGGGGGTCTTCAAACAACTCCAGACAGATCGGGCAGGTCAGCTCAGACTCCAGTGTTTCCATCTTCAGTTGAACCAATCTAAAGGTGACATCAAATCCCACAGAAGCTGGCCAATTACCTGCAAGATGAAGAAAGAGATACATATGAGTATTTACAATTACAAAATATATAGACTTCTAATTAGCAACTCTTACTTTACTTCTTTTCTTGGCCTATATTATTGAATAGAACAGCAGAAAGTCTGAACAATTCATCAATTTGCCCATTCACCCACTTCTGATCTTAACTGAATTGGTCATGAGATATTGACTTCAAGTTAGACAGGCCAGACCAACACACACTCAGCAGAAAAATCAGTAAACACACACATTTTCTTTCACTATTATGTATCAGCTGCTCAGCTTGCACAAGTGTGGGCTAAACCAATCTGCATGTGACATAACAGCTCACAGAAAAAGATACATATGAGTATTTTGTGTATGAGTAGTTACAGTTACAAAATGAACGGGCCTCTAATTAGCAAATCACACTTTACTTTTGTTCTTGGCCATGTTTATTCAATAGAACAGCAGAGAACCTATTCATCAATTCAGTCATGAGATGTTGGCTTCCAGTTACTGTAGATGGACTGGCCGTTCAGCAGAAACATCCCTATCACTACAGCTGCAACGATTAGTCAATTAATCTTTAAGTTAAGTTAGTAAGTTAGTTAGTTAGTTAAGTTAGTAAGTTAGTTAGTTAGTTAGTAACTATTAAATTCATTGGCAAGTAGTTTTCTAACCGATTAATCTGTTTGAGAAAGAGAAAATGCATTGCCCAAATTCTCTGATTTCAGCGTCTCAATTGAATTTTCCTGGTTTCTTTAGTCCTAGTCAACTGAATATCTTTGTGTTGTGGACAAAACAAGTCATTTGAGGATGTCACCTTGGACTCTGGGAAACACTGATCAACATTTTTCACCATTTTCTGACATTTTATGGACCAAACAACTGTCTTGATTAATCGAGAAAACAAGGCTCAACAATAGGGATTGCTCACTGGCTCAGGGCAAGTAAAATGGCACGTTGGGTTAGTAAATCTATAAGTAGTAGTAGTTGCAAAAAAGAATTATACTATTAAACTATTATAGATTAATGGTTAAAGTAAAGTAATGTTTCGGCCTCTCGAATATCGAGATTTCTTGCTTTTCTCTGTTTCATTCTGGACTGACAAAACAAGACATTTAAAGACATCACTTTGGCCTTTGAGACAGGGATGGACATATTTCACTATTTTCTGACAATTTTATGTTGCAGCCATAGATTAAACATGACAATTTGCTTTAATCTTTGTTGTACTTATTAATAACTGATAATCATATTGAACAGTGGCAAGTAAAGACTGACTTTGGTTTCTGAAACACTTGACTATCAAGTGAACAAAAATAACTTGATGTTGAACGCTGGAAAATGATCCACAGATTCGTCGATAATGAAAATAATCATTAGTTGCAGCTTTTACTAACATACACATTTTCTTGCACTATTATATATCAGCTGCTGAGCTCGCACAACTGTTATCAGGACCTCCTTATTGCAACCTTTCACACACGATTCCTCCTTCAGAGCCGTAAGAGAAGGAGAGGAATGACTGCACGAACAGGGAGGACGATAACGCTGGCTGACTGGTAGGGAAGACGTAAAAATCAATGGAGTGAAGAGATGAGGAGACAGATGAACAGCAGCAAAAGAGGACGGAGTAAGAGGAACTTGTAAAACAGAGGACCTCCGTATTTCTCTAACACATTGACAGACTCCTACATGCTCTACGCTCAACTCTTCATTCATCCTCATACATTTTACTTCAATCTTTCTTTCTCTGGCTCACCAATGACTTTTCCCATTTTTAATGGTTTCAATGAAAAGATCAGCTCCACTTATCAAGCAATAAACACTTAACCACAAGGACATTTCAACTTTTAAAACATGATCCCAACAACAATTTGAAAAGACAGTGAGAACACAGCCTGAGCTAAACAAGAAAATTGATTTCAGATCCTCCCCGTCTTTCTCCAAGCCCTTCAAATCTCAGCACCTCACTGGCCGCATATCAAGCTGTCTCCCTTGGGTGGCCTTAAAACCACTGACATGAGAAATCACCCCCCCACCCCCGCCACCCCCAACACACACACACATCTGCGCTGATTCAGTGGCGTAGTAGCGCAACTCGCAGTGGCTCTCTATCCTTTAAAAGAAACAAAGCAGACACCGTGAAACTACAGTATTAAAGTGGACGACCTCAGATAGCTGACAGTGACAATTTCATTAGGTGAGGTTGTTCCTGAAAGACTGCCCTCATCTGCCTCTGTGCCAGTCATGCAGGATTTACTGATGACTGGCTTTTACTGGTTATGACTAATCAAAAGTACTTTTCACCTTTGGGACAGGATTTAAACTCCTGTGAATGACCTGTTTGAAGCTTAGGTCATTGTGGACATAAAGATGACTGTGTTCTGACACTGAAAAAACATTGAACTCACAGGTGGAAACATGTTATCAAGAAAAAGGGCTTAAGCTGGTCTGAGGCTTCCTCAGAGGTTTAAAGGTACAATTTCAAAGTGAGGATGTGCTGATCGTGGAATGACTGAGCATCACTGGCAACAACAGGTGCATATCAGTAAGTTTATACAGTAACTGAGCCTTCAGCATCCTGGTTTCCCAAATTAACTGCATATTTAACACCTATTACTCAACATAAAGCGATTTCATTCCTGTACAAGATCCCAGTATTTTGGCTCTTGTCAGTACAGACACTGCTATGTCCAAGAAAAAGAAAATGCCAGAGGATTACAGAAAGTAAACTCAGAGAGACTTCCGGTCCTGTTGGGAAGGGGAAGCGACTGCTGTAGACTGGCAGATACACTGCACAGAGACAACTCTGTAAGCTCCCTGTTCTGCACGTCTAATAATTCATGTTGTTTATTAATGAATAATTCATTTGTTGTAGGTTTATCTCATGTATTAATTTCACCAACATTCCATAGCCCCATTTATTCTCCATGCCCCTTGTATTGTTATAGTTTATTTTGTTTATCTATGTCGATCAGATAGGAGTATTAAGATGCTTTGACAACATTGTGCAGTCATTCATCTAAGGCAACCCAATTCAACTGAAAAATATCTCAAAGTCCCAAAAGACTGCTTTGAGTGTATCTTAATCTGCTGATTATTTAATTGATTAGCTTTTTATTAAATAAAATGTTGAAAAATGAGATTTGAAAAAAAGTAGGATTCACAATTTTTTTTTACAGAACCCACAATGTCTTCAGTTGGCTTGTTTTTATTGACCAACAGTCAAAAAGCAGAGGATTTTTAATTTACTGTCACATGGCATGGAAATGTACCCTTACATTTAGGTAAGGATACTTACCTAAATGTAAGGAGGTTAAAACATGAGAACTGTTGAACACTTGGCATTTTTGCTTAAAAAAATGAGTTAAATGATTTGTCAATTATCAAAATAGTTGTATTGTTCTGTAGACTAATTGCTTCATTCACTAATCATTGCGGCTAGGGCTGGGCAATATATCGATATTATATCAATACTGTTGATTCTGCTGAAAAATTTATTAAGACTAGATATCGTCTTAGATTTTAGATATCGTTACATCATGATATTGCATAAGTGTTGTCTTCTCCTGGTTTTAAAGGTGACATTACAGTGAAGTGATGTAATTTTCTGAACTTATCAGACTCTAGTCATTATATCCACATTATTGATGGCTATTTATCAAAAATGTCATTGTGTTAATATTTTGTAAACACACCAATAGACATCCGTACAGTGTTGTCATAAGCAATCTATTTATCTATCTAATAGCGATAACTTTTGCTCGAGGTATTTGGTCAAATACATTGTGATACTAGATTTCGTCCATATCGCCCAGCATTTGTTGAAGTGCTACTAACTGTCTTCTAAGTATTTTGCAGCTAAGATATGTTGAAGTTGTTACCTTAATCAGTTCAGTCTGACTCTGGATGAATAATAAAATTCACAATTTGTCAAAACATGCTTAAGTATGTCCTTGTCGTCCAATTGAATTGATTTAATTGCTCATATTAAGTCATGCCGAGTTAGCTCTGCCATCCACAGCCCATTTGTAACTTAATTGTGCTGTGACACTCTCCTGACTCGGTGGTGTGAATTCAGCGGCATTGAAAACTCAGCATTACACAACCAGCCATAATCTAAGGACAAGCTGGAGACAGGACTATATAAAGACAGAAGCAGAGCTCAGAGGCTCAAACTCATTTGCACTAACAAAAGTCTCCTCCCTCCTGCTGCACCAGAAACCATGCCTAGACACTGAGCTGTGTTCAAAGCAAACATGATTTGAGCAGCAGCTAAGTGCTTGGGAAAGGCACTCAACTGAAGAAAGTAGTTATATGCAGGCAGCAGCTTTTGTTACAAAATTCATTATCTGGAAAAGAAATAAATAACCGCTCGCAGCCACTCAAGCAGATATTACGCTGATAAAAGGCAATGGGCATTGTGCTTGTGTGCAAATAAGTATGTGTGTGTGTGTGAGAGAGAGTGAGAGGCTGTATATGAGTATACGTTTTAGGTATCGTGCATGTGCACATGCACATAATGTCCTCCAATATTCACCTTGGCTGCAATTTATCAGATGCTTTATATGGTTGTTATCATACAGCCTGGTCGTGTAAAGGATAAAGAGGGAGACAGAGAGTTCAGAAGAAAGCCAGAATGAGCAAGCACTGGGTTCTGCTTCATCACACCAACAATAGGCCTAATTTATCTCTACTGTATCAGATAGTGGATAACCAGGGGCAGACAAGTGGAAACAGGATGCAGGGGGAAGGTGATGATGAGGGGAGGCAAGGACAACCATCAAGACCTTTTCATGACAAGCAAGGCCACTGTCCCCTCCAGTCTGTGGACTCAAAGTACAAATATGACACAATTCTCCCAGTAAACCTGGAGCCTGAAAACTTTATAGTGGATATTTAACTTTTTAGATTTTTTAAAAATTGAATAAGACAGATGTGAGGTGGGAGAAACAGTTGTTTAATGCTTTAACCCTTTGAAATTTGCAACAGATATAGTCCACCAGTGCCAGTTAGTTATTCAGTTAGGTATTATTACTCATTTTTATGAGCACAGGTCAGAAGCGTTTTGATAGTTTAATCTGCAACAGAAATACTTCTTCAGTGTCACTGGTATGTTTGCTTATTTGCTCGCTCAAGTGTTACTGGAGCACAGAGCAAAAAGGAGCAGGACTTAAGACTGAATGTAGAGACATGAACAAAATATTTCAAAACGCAACTAACGTTATTGTACTTTTTTTTTTTTAGTTTTTGAGGTATGCTTATTTTTACATGAACTATCTACCTGCTTCTCTACTCCTCTGGAACCACTTCACTGTGCCGCTGCCACCACTGCACCACAAATAAAACTGCACCATGACATAACATAATGGTGTCATCACCTTGTGATACTAGTTTACAACATGTTGATGTGAAAGCTCAGGCTTTTATGGTTTTTCAGAAAGGAAAATTGGGAGTACTGAACTGGGTCAAAAAAGTAGAGTTGGTAATGTAAAAAGATGAAAAATCAGACTAGGGGCAGTAATTAGATGAAAATAAAACAAATCATGACTGTTCAGCTTATTGAAAAATAAAGTGTCATTAACAGTTGGCAGACTGGAAAGATTCAAGGCACTTGAAAAATCTTTATTTGTTTTGACTCACAAAGTCTTCATCAGGGTATAGCTTTGCCCTGATGAAGAGAGTGTTTTATTTTCATCTATTATGTTTTTTTTTTCTTCTTTTTTTAAATTGATGATAAATTTAAACAGGATTATGCAAACATCGATCTCCCGCAGCCACTTCCGAACAGACTGTGAGAGACCCATTTTAAAAGAGTTAAATTATCCTACTTTCTAAAACAAAATGAAACAAATACATTGTGTTGATGAAGTTGTGTGTCACTGAGAGCAGCTTCAGGCTGACCAACAGTTCAGCTCCACATAACCGCTGTTTCAGTGGTGAAATCTGTCAACAACAGGAAACAAGGCACACATTCATTACGCCTGTCAGGATACACATTGATTCAAGATCATCAGGTCGTTGTACGGCCATGTGACCTCTGCTCTGGATTCAACAAAGAACAACGATGTCTTTTCATTAAAGCACCACAAATAAAAGAAGAAAATATATGCCAATCAATACTTTGTTATTGCGCTCCAGGAAATGATTTTCTTTAAATCCTGCCTCTCTGTTCAGCAGTATTTGACAAATAAAAACACAGGAAGTTACACAAATCCCTCAGTTTGCTTCTTCCTCACAGAAATAAACCATATGTCATCACAACAAATATACTGTGGGATTGTACATCTGTCAGGACAGCAGAACCATAACAAGAAAGCAATCCACTACATATACAGACACCAAAACATAATCAATTATTAAGCATCATATCAATAGAGCTGAGTGCATGATCCATGTCGTGGATTTGTGCAACTGTCCAAGTCAAATGTTGACTGACTCAGCAGTCTCGCTTTATTCCTAGGACAGAGCTGAACAGTGCTGCTTATGCTGATGTTAATGTGACTGTGTTTAACGGAGCATGGTGTTATAATTAACACCAAGCTTTAACACACCATCACCAGGCCCATTAAGCTTTAGCTATGTCACTCTGGGGAAACAGTGCTGGCTATGATGGGAACCACTTAGGGACGAGTCGCTAGCTTCATGGTAAAGGCAAGGTTTGTTCTGCAGACATGCACAATATATTGATACACACACACAGACACACACAGCTAGAGCTGCACCGTATTTGCAAGTGCAAACTCTTTCTGTCTCGTTGTCTCCCTACATCTGCCATTCTTGTTAAGGTGAAGTGTCCCATCTGGACAGAGAACAGCTTGAGCTGGTGCTTCAGGAGAAACACTCACAGTCACACACACACACACACACACACACAGAGAGAGAGAGAGAGAGAGACTTAAATCTGTAAGGCATTCACTCTGATATATTGTTGCTCTGATTAACGTAGCAAGATTTTTAGGTCTCACTCAGAGCTTTTCGCAGAACAGATGATAAAACAAAAACAAAAACATTGATGATTCATTAGTCCTGTCTGAAGAAGTAGGGCGAGATAAATAATTTTCTTTAGTACAGATGCTCAGACTGAATTTTAACCTGCTCATATTTTATTCTTTTGTTTCTGACATCTTTTTAACAGGCGAGAGGACACATCCATAAGCAGAAAGACATCTCAGCCCTGCTGCTATTGTAATGACTTTGATACTTTAGACAGACTTAGATAAGAGCTTGATGTTGTTTGTCTCACACAACAGGCTCCTTTATTTGAGTATGTCAAAATCCCTTTTAGTGTTTTAGGGATCTAATAGAGACCTGTATGAGGTTTACAGGTATGTAGCAGCACAGTGTACAATTATTCAGCGCTGCCGCTACGTATACGCACATCACACGCTGTGTGTAGGGCACCAAGTGCCGGAGCAGGCATCAGAACTTCTGAGGCGTCCTATAATTCTGAGGCATACCAGTGAAGTGAATGAACTACACTACAGATTGGAGTCTCTCTTAACAGTGAGAAACAAATACAATGATCCGGGTTACACGTTCTTCTGCATCTAAGGAAGCCTTTATCTGCCATTGTGATGGAAAAAGATCCTGTAAATCAGCATAATGAAAAGAAACTTTCTTGAAATAATGAGATAATATCTCATAATAATGAGAAACCTTCTCAAAATGACTTATTTCAAGATATTAATTTATATTTTCAGAAAATTCCTTATCATTACAAAATACTAACTAGACGTTTTGAGATACTTAATCATTAATTTGAGATAGGCTAAGTAAATCATTATTTTGAGATACTACTTTTGAAATAAACTGTTTCTAATCACTATAGATATAAGTTATCATAGCCATTAAAATTAATGCAAAAACATGAATATTTTGTACCATTTATTCTGATGTCTTTATATAGGCTGACACTCTGTCAGCACTCAACTAAATTCCAATGTCCCTGCTGATGATCATCATCAATCATAATAAACCTAATGATGAATTATTCAAATTTAAGATGAAGCACACTTGCAATAGGCAGGCAAAATTAGACCATTTTACGCAATAAAATATATAAATAATTGCTTAATTATAAGGTCAGAATTAAGGACGTTTTTTTCTAGATTTGGTTCAAAGAACCTCTCTGCGTACATATTGTGTGTGGGCACCACAAAGCAATTACGCTTAGGGCACCCAAATGGCCAGCCGCAGTCCTGCAATCACACATCTGAGGTCTAGCCAGGTCTTAAACACATCAGCTGGGGCAGATGGGGTTTGATAGGAGACACTTAAATGGCAATCAAGCTGCTGTATCTTGTAACTGTGGAGGTCACATGTTTAAAGGTGAAGGGTGCTGACAAATTACTGTCCTAAAAACATTTGATAAATATAAATATGCATGTAAATATTTATCTCTACATGGTAAAGTGTTGTGTATAAATGAAGACTACACGTCCAATGTAATTCAAATGAAAGGACCCAATGTGTAACCCAGCAACTGTGTTTGTTGTGACTGCATTTGTATCTGTGCATGTGCACCAAGGTATTTTTATGCTTCAATTAGATCCAATAAAATGCAGCAGTAGTAATGAATTCCAGTACCGGTTTATGAGACATGACCTTGGGGGGTTCCTCAAAATAGAAATAGAACTGATGTCACGGTTTCTGTCATTTCATAATGCAGCAAACATCGAAACAATAAAAGAGGCTGTTTATTTAAAAGCACAGTCACAGTCCCCTGGGTGTATGATTGCATGTGTGTGAATTCACTTTGTTGACGCATGCATCAGTCTACAGAAAAGACATTTGTGGAACAAAGATGATTATCCTTGTATAAACAATCTACTTGTAAAAACCAAACTGTTCCCCCCTGAATTGAAGAGGCACAGCTGCACAGCCAAAACGAGAGCGTAATGGACACTTGATGACGTTGGGATGAAGGCGCAATAGTTGAAACAAATCACCACACCTAGACCTCTGAACCAAATATATAGCTACAAGTTCATTCCCTGTACAGCAGTTGCATGTATTTATTTGTTCAAAGGAGCATTGTCAGGCACAAAAGCTCATATATATATATATATATATGAAATTTTTAATCTAATCTAATCTAATCTAATCTAATCTAATCTAATCCATACGAAACAAAACACAGTGAGATTTTTTCTCCCTTTCAAACCTTGAGAAGTTGAAAATACAGAATACATAATGTCCTAATATTGTCTGGACACAACCACTAAATCCTACTTTCTTTACTGAAAGCATTTCACTTCAAAGATTTGTAGGACGTGCTGAGGTACAACCAGAGCCAGATGTTGAACATCTATCACACAGACTTGTTCCCCTGGTGGAAAGCAGAATAAAAGATTACTTCCAGGAAATGCTCTGCTTCAGTGCAAGGTGGATTATACGGGTATTAACAAGGCATATACATGCATCCATATGTGGATCCCTAACCTGAACAAACACACTAATGTACACACGGACTTGTACTTGGGCACTACTCTAGTATCTGCAGCCTTCATCAGTGGCAACTGACTCTGTGAGGATCTACAGTGCATCACTACTTTTCACTGTCAGATCAACACCCCTTGTCCACTCAGACCCCCACCCAATCTCTCCACCTGCAGTCCCAATACTCAGTCTTCCCTAAGTGTACCTGGAATCCATCCATCTCATGGGAAGCTGTCAATCACAGGCTTATCACAGTGAAGGAAGAAGAGCAGAAAATCACATAGTTGAGGTTTAAAGGCTCCAGAGACCAAGACAACAGTAAACAACAGCAGCAGGGGGTTGGAGATCTTCCTTTTGCAGGGGCTTTAGAAAACACACCCTGAGACATTGCCGTGTTTATACCTGCGGGGCGTTAAAGCTGCGGAAAAATAACATTTGTATTCTCATTATGGGAAAATGCCACCGCTTGTCACGACTGAAACGTGTTCTTTGTAGCTAAATGGTTTTTGGTATAAGGGATTACGGCACAAATAGTTTAAACGTTTGGAAAAAAGTTAATTGAAGCCCCAAGCAGTGAAGTAATTATTTTGTCTTCTAATATACTGCAGGTGATAGAAAAATTCAAATAAGTGCAAAACTTGAAAAATGACCTCAAATTGGAGAGTGAAGGATATCAACGGTAATTTAGAGGCACTCCTTGTCCTACTATGTTTAAAAGACACAAAATGTCCTCAAACATTCAAGAAATATCTGAAACATCTAAAAAAACAAAACAAAAAAAATCAAAAAACATGACTCTCTCTCTCTCTTAACTTGTAACGTTGACTTATTATATTAATATTTGGTTATAGTGAAACTCATCACTCAAATGTAATGTAACTTTAACTCTTAACTATTATTTATAGCATTTTGTGATTAGCTTATTTAGGCTGTCATCTGACTGTCATACAGTTCTTTTTTTAAATTGATTTACCAAAAGTTCTTTTAAAGGTCTAAAACAGCCATTTCAGTTAAATCACCTCACTCAAGATAACAGCAACGACAAACACAGTGAGTTTACTGCTAATACTGGGCATGCACGGGCTGAATTGATATGAATATGTGTATTATATTAAGACTGCCAAACAGTTTGAATATGACAAATGTGACCGAACTCTTAACAAAGCATTTGCCAAACACTATTGTTCAAGAGAAAGATAAGAAACGGGACTTCAGTTTACTAGGCTGCATGTCAAAGCACACATAGTTCACTGATGTTTCAGCTTACATAGATACAGATGGAGTAGGTTCTCCTTTCTTTTCTTGTTGAGAGTCTTTTGAGAAGATTAGGTCAATACCACCCTCATGTCTGTACGCTAATATGAACCTAGGGCCAGGAAACAGTTAGCTTAGCTCAGCTCAGCTTGCCTGGATCTTTCTAAAGGTAAAAAAAATCCACCTGACAGCTTTTCTAAAGCTCTCAAATCAAAACGATATATCTGCTTGTTTCATGTTCTACAAAAAACAAAGTGTAGAAAATGACATGTAGTTTGCTTGGACTTCTCTGGTTGCCTGTCAACCTCACAATGATGACAAGACGCTAGCATGTGTTGTTTTTACACGTCAGTTTTGTACGAATGGAAAAAAAAAAAAGACAAGTTATTAGTTTTTAGTTTCGGACAGAATCAAGCTAGCTATTTTCCTGTTTCTGGTCTTTAACTTAAGCTAAGCTGACCAACTGCTAGCTGTTACTAACTGAACATGCATACATGAGAGTGGTATCAATCTCCTCAGCTAACTTTCAGCTGGAAAGCACAGAATGGTGGGCCTGTTTCTCAAAATGCCGAACTATTCCTTTGGATAGAGAAAAATCTTTTCCTTTTTTCCTTTTTGTATTCCTCTTACTCCTTGTTCTGTAGAAAGCTGAAAATAAGCAGTGCAAACATCTCTTTGCTGGTGTTTCAACTGACACAAGGGTGATAACATAAAACATTTTGGTTCAACAGTTGCTTTAATGTTTTAACCCCAGTGTGAACCAGTACAATAGTTGTTTGCTGGAGGCCAGCTGCATTCATAGTACCATCATGTTGATTCTCTGACATGGTTTAGGGCTGAACAAAGACAGATGCTATTCACCTGACAAGCCCAGTCTGTAGTCTGTGACCTAAATCTGCTGCTGTGGACCTGTTGTTTTGCAGCGAGCATTCCACAACTCTACACAAGCAAAAGGTTAAAGATGCTAATAACAAATTAAAGTCTTTCTCTGCTTGCTTGCTCATGTGAAACAGTAACACATTACTAATTAAAAACCTGCCTGGGAGAAAACAGAAAAACAGAGCTTGAAACTTTTATGGGGCAAGGAAAATGTTCAAACAAGACACAGCAAGATGGCGGTTTCTCTCTCGACCTTGCACAGTCTTTTCCAAAACAAGGTGCGTTTATTCAGCACTTTATGAGGTAACCAAATACCTGCAGCCAACACGTCTTTCCACAGAGACTGGCTGGCCTGTTTGTGCGATGTTGGTAAGTCACAGACCTTCACACATTCTAATCAGTGGCGCACACATTAATAGGACTAATAAAAACACCTTAATGCAGCACTGCTGTATGAATGCTTTCATTAGCGACCGTGTTAGCAAACATAACTCTCAAGCCCTGGCCCTAAACATGCCATTTAGCCTAATCACCTCAGCTGAGCTTTTAAACCAGGAAGAAACGGGACATTGTCTGAGTCGATTCAGTGGCATTCACTCACATGAGTGGATTGAAATGCTGGCATTTTCCGGAGGGCAATTTATTTTAGCAATTGGGGTTAAAAATACCCACAAGCATAAGACACATGTCAGGACCAAGCACTGCTGAGTTATGCCAGACACCGAGAGTCATACAGGTATTCATGGCTTTGGTTTTGGAAAAATGAGAGCCCTCCAGTTGACCGGAACACAGCAAACTGTACATACAATTATATAAGTGGGATCAAGCAGCACATTAAACTGGCTGTGTTACATTTCCATGCACTTTTTGACAGGAGCCATGTGTCTCAACACAGCTGCTTCATGGGATAAAAAGGAATACTTCAGCATATGAGAAACTGGCCAGGGGTCCTTCGGCCACCCCCTTCATTCTCACTGTTCTCCCTTCATCTTTTCCTCCCCTCTTCCTTTACTCTCACTCATCTTCCTGCCTCCACTTGCCCAGTCTTTCCCTTCTTTCTCTCTCTCTCCCTCTTTTCCTGCCTTTCTTCCTCTTTCTTTCTCTTTCTCGCCAGCAGCCCTCAGAGTGGGCTGGTTTCACCAAACATGTGATTCCTATTCATAGAATGTAAACAGTAATGCAGCCAAGCCGGTGTTTCCATTTCACATTCAGTGCAGCTGAGTGGGCTGGCTTATGTTTAACCCTCTAACTGCTGCACCGGAGACAGCTCCTTTTACAAAACCAATTTCAACACAAATCTACAATATATTACATCAGTACATCCGCAAACACTGCACTGGAAATTGATCCCAAAGCTAATTTAGTTTATACATTAGTTTCAAATTATTTAGTCTCAGCCTGCATGAGCTGTTGAAAGATTTTCAACAAAAGCCAGTTTTTCAATTGCCTTGCAAGCATCTGTCATGCTTCAAGGTCAGCCTACTCTCTTCCAAAACATCAGTGGAATGTGACAAAGGCAGCACGCAGAGCTGTGACTCGCTGCACCAGTTAGCACTCCCATTCCCTGGTTACCAGTGCTCGCGCTTGATGGGGAAAACATGGGCTGGGACTCTGGGGACAAGTTATCTCAGTTCACCTCATTGTGCCTCAGTTGATCTCACAGAAACTCCCTCTATTATGTAACTCATGTAACAGAAAGAAATTCAGCACGAATGATACTGGCACAGGAGGAAGCTGGTGTGTTGGTCCAGTTATTGATGTACTGGATGTCATCCAAAGTTAGTTTTGGCACTCGTATGATTTATATGTTAGTAAATATATTCATATAGCGATGACATACTGATATTTTAATATTTCCTTCATCTACATAGCATTTCTTTGTATATAAATGACAGATTGGATGCTGAAAATACATCACAAATAGAGTCAATGAAATATTTTACAGTGTCAGATAAAGTGGAGATGTTTCTATACAATTTAACCCTTGTTTGCCAAATGTGTTTTACACTCATTACACAATAATTAAAAATGATTTCTCAAAATTTAACATGATTTGAAAATTTGTTCATATAACCCATCTATGAAACAGAGGAGGAGGTGGTATGTGTCTGTTATTGAATCTTGTGTTTGAGGAGCTTCGTATTCTTCTGTTTACATATTATATTTAAATGGGATTTTGAATGCTCCCACTATGACCGGATTCTATATAAAATTAGCTGCGCTTGTACATTTGGGAAAATGTGTTTGCTTTGCTTTTCTCTGTCTGTCTCTTACACACATCTACTGCATTTTAAAAAAGCAAGCATGTGCGCAGTGCAACCCTGCCTCCTAGAAATTACATTTAATATATTACTAAATTGTTTTAACAGCTATGTTATGGAAGCAAAAATATTTTCTGCCTGGATTATGTTCATAGACAATGTTTCTTTGAAACAATGCATTTATATGATATGATTTGCCAGGAGGTGATTGTGGTGGATGGTGGGTGTACAAAGTGTGAGATTTTAACACCACAGTCCAGGGTTTGTGTCCAGACTCTGGCAACAAAAGTGTTTTGGTTTAGGAAAGGTGTGGAAATATTATGATTCTGGGTAGGTTTTGGTTTAAAAAAAAAGCAAAAAAAAAAAAAAAGCAATTTGTTTAAGGTTAGAGAGATTGTTATTTTGGTTAAATATTAATAAAGAAAATCTCATGTCACACACACTGCTGACTTTTAAATAATGCTGTAGTCACTACAACGGGATAGTGTCTGTCTGGCAAGATTGCCTATTTTGGTGGAAAACAAATTAAATATGTTGTCAGTTCCATGTTTACTGATAAGTTCAGTATATCTGTGACTTGCCAGATACATTAATCAATATAATTTCTACATGGTACTGTAATATATATGGCGTGGTAATATAAACATCTGTCTGTCAGCATTACGTGTCCCTCAAAACATATTTGCTGTTGTTATTGTACTGTTGTATGTAACACAGGCTGGCACAGTGCCATATAGTCTTATGGTGTGTATTTGAGATGTGAGAAGTTTCAATACCATTTTTTCTTTCCCAATAATGATTTTGATACCTGAACTCCATTTTTTTGGGTAATATGGAGTAACAATCTGACTATGTATGAAAAAGATATAAAACAAAACTTTTATAACACCTGTTTTCTACTCATCCTGTATGGATGTGATATCATTGCTATCATCTTTGCCTGGCCCAGGTTAAACACTTTGTAAAACTTGAACAAATACATACAGAGAATTAATGCAAATGACCATGACTTTGCCATTCTGGGAAAAAAAAATGGCATACGCGATGTCACTGGAAAGTAGCAGGGTTAATAAATGACATGGTATCAAATCAGTAAATAGACTTGCGCA
The DNA here is from genome assembly GCA_027495735.1 of Lutjanus campechanus. NCBI lineage: Eukaryota > Metazoa > Chordata > Actinopteri > Lutjaniformes > Lutjanidae > Lutjanus > Lutjanus campechanus. The sequence goes on from JAJHUR010073546.1 coordinate 32,870, forward strand.
TTCACTGATGGTAGTATTGGAGGCATTTTCTGATACATACACATGACCACTGTTTGTTTTGTCTATATGTTCACATGCAGGTGT
>JAJHUR010073548.1:0-25793 GCA_027495735.1 Lutjanus campechanus
TTTTTTGGTCTCTCTTATAGTTTCCTCCTCCGTGAACACTCTGAGGGGGGTGAATTTTTTTGTACCACAACCGTTTTAATCTAATTTAGGCTTAAAATTCTTGCATAAATTAGGGCGTGGTTATGTTGAGTGACAGCTCCATGGACCGACACTGGCAGTTAGCTCTTTGCTAAAGCATCGGCTGAGCTAGGAGGCTACATCCAGCGGCCTCCGGCTACCTCCAGCGGTTGACAGGGGCTGCAGTGTCCGTGTTTGTTTGCCAATGTTCGGATAGATGTTGTGACAGTATGGTTTGTTGTAGTGTAGACTGTAGTAACCGACCGTCGGAGTCTGTGTTGCAGTTTTTTCCGTAAGTAAATTTCTCACTATTTTACCTGGATGTTTGCACTAATCAGCATGTATTATCATATTTTGCCGCTGGCTTATGACTTAACTTAATTGCTGATTTATGGTCCGGACCGGAGCAGCTAATGTTCGGAACGCTGTTGCGGTGTGTTTCGTGCTCTAGGAGCCCGTTTATCGCGTTTATTTTTCTGTTTAAAAAGTCCGACATTGCAGACAGAGCAGCTCCGTCAGTGAGCGGCTGCTGCTGTAACTGTAAGTGGATGGAGGCAGCGGTGAAAGCTGGTAAATATTAAATATTAAACATTTTAATAGTATTATTATTATTATCATCATCATTTTTGTTGTTATCATTAATAATAATGACAATAATAATAATGCTTTTTAACGTTTCAATATATTTTATTAATATGAATAATATAATATAATGTAATGATTGTTTCACAGTTAAATAATAGGACACGAGCGCTTGCTGTGTGTCGCGGTCGCACGGGGTGGAGCTAGTCGGGTCGGACTCGGGGAGCTGCCGCTTAGCTTATTAGCCTAGCTGATTAGCTGATTAGCCTTAGGCTAGCTCCGTTGCTCTGAGCTAAGTGGGCGTGTTCTCGGCCGGCTGACCCAGACTGACCCGTAAAGTAACCGCCTCTCCGCCAAATATGGAAAGTACACTCCCACTAAAATCCAAGATGGCGCAGTTCAAATGCCCATGATTTGGTCACAAAACCGACTCCCCAAAACCAATGGGTGACGTCACGGGTGCTACGTCCATGTTATATACAGTCTATGGGTGGAGCCTGGTTTAATGTAGAGGTCCAGCCAAGGACCGTACCAAGAGCTCTGATAGCAGGGGAGGTATAAAAGAAAGTACGTGCGTTCGAGATGAGGCAGGCCTGCGCAGAATCGATCAGCAGCGATCACTGCACAGTGCATTGCCGGTTAGATTTGTGTCCGACTTGATCCCGACTTGCTCTGACGTCATGCACACGTGGGCAAAAATAACCTCACAAGATCGAGGCAGCTGCAATTTTCAGAGTCAGGTGCCGCAGTTGCTTTCTACTGACTGCAAATGCCTGACTGTCACCTAATCGATGAGCTGACAGGCTCTGATTGGCTCTTAATTTTGACAGTAAACACCACGTGTTGTATATAATACTAATTTTCTATGTAATTGTAATATTTAACGCTGGTTATATTAGTCTGATGTTGTGCAATGAAGTTTTAATCTGTCAACAAACATATCTTGTGGCTCATAATAATAATAAAGTTTTCTTATATGTGACTTATCAAAAGAACAGTTTCAAAGTGCTTTACAAGGCAGATAAAAGAACAGATGTTCCATGTAACAGAAGGGGGATCTCTATTTTAACTTCAATAAATGATCAGGAATGCTCTTTATTTCTTCAGCTATGAACGTGGTCTGCAAACTTCAGGTAACATACAGGTGATCAAACAGGATGTCAGTGTCTCTTCCTGTATGTTCTCTGAAGCCTGCTGAAAACTGTCTGACTTGACTGCAGCTTTTTGTCTCCACCTCGTGCTGCGGCTGCCTGATCTCATCTAGTCTCCAGGTGAGGTGCAGTTCATCTCGAATGCATCGAGTAAAAAGCTGTGCCCTTCAATTAATAGGTCAAAAATATTTAACTAAAACATCATCAAACATTATAATTTAATTCTCATTTCATGTGATTTCAGTAACTGTATCCTTTAATCAGCAATTAAGTTGATTAAACCCATAAACACTTATTCTTGATGGAAAAAAGAGGAAGGACATGTAGTCAAGCGTGGATTAAGAATGCTCCTGGGCACAAAATCTTGGACCACCCCTTCCTGGCCTTTCCCCTCGAAAACTCCTCCACCGCATCATTAAAATGTCTGACGAGTTCTGACTGTGTTCTGACTGTGTATTGATAGACAGTACAAGTGTTTGTTGACTCATCCTTGTTCTCGGTTCATTTTTAATCCTTGCCGTGTGAGAAAATGAGCGCTCCTCTTTGCAGTTTTTCACCGGCAAGATTAGAAACATCCTCAAAGCTGCATATATGTCAGGGAAGGCGGATTGCAGGGCACTGTTTTTTATCCATTTGTGATCGTTAGCAGCTGACTTTAACATCACCAGTTCTGTCTTAGCTTAGGTAACAGTGGTCAAACTTTCATAACCAGACATGCCAACTTCTCACAGTCACTTAAATCACTGTCATCAGATTATTTTTCTTATTTGCAAATAAAGTCACTCTGCATTCAGTGGTTCATATGTCAACATACACTCAATTTATCTGATTAAAAAAATAAAAGCAGACAGGGTGAGGCCACAGTTGGTTGGCTGTTGGAGCCCCAAGGTACCAGCGAAATCAGCCTGGTGGATAATCTGCGACTGCAGTAACAGTGACAGTCAAGTATTGATCTGAGCAATAGATGAGCCTTATCACATACACATAATGTCACTTTACAATTTTAAGCATCAGCTTTGTATCAAAGGTGTCAATTCAAAAATAAAATACAGAACTACATTCAAATTTTCTCTATAAATAATGAAAGTGAACAACTGTGGTCAATTGACTTTAGTTGGGTATCACACAGGCTTTGGGAATAATGACAACGAGGATACAAACCAGTAACGTTACAGTAGCAAAAAAAGATGTAATCAGATTAATGATAGGGATTAATAGCAGAATTACAATTTTAAGATACATTTAAAAATATGGAATGATACACTAACATGTGCAGCATGCACACATTACAACACTTGTCGAGCCTCATGACACCACTCCAGTCTGAGTGAAACTTAATCTTACAGTTTCCAATTCATTATCATATTCTCTAGTGGTAAATGCTTCACTGGGTGGAAATGTTAACATTATTTTGTTTTTAAATCAGAAAAGAGAAACAACATCACAGTACAGTGAGGTTCTGCCTTCAGCTGTGAACGTACTGTCATCATCCAAGAACTCCACATCTGATTTAAAGAAACATTTACAGGTCAGACAACCACTAATGTTAGCTACATAGAACAACTGCTAATGTTAGCTAAAAAAATGGAAAACAACAAACATAAAACCTTATATTGAGCTAAACAATTTTACCTTATTTGGTATTGAGGTAATCAAAGAGTAATGGAAGTTAATTATAGTTACATTACATTAATAATGTAATGATTGGATTACTTTAATTGACTACAATTTTTAACAGGTAATTGTATTGAAATACATTTCTAAGTAGCCTTACCCTCCCTGGTATAGAGTGTGTCTTTGCATGGACAAAGAGTCAACCGTTTCAACAACTTCATATTAACCTTGATTATTTTTTTATGAAGAGTTAATAAATACATAAAATGCAATGTAAATTTTGATCCATTCAGTTTAACTCTACAAAAAATAAATAAATAAATAAATAACTACGTGCCAACTGGCCTCGGTCTCCCCCACTAAATGTAGGCTATATTTGGTTGAGATCAATTAAAGAAAGAGATGAATCATTTACATGCAGAGCAGAGAGATAAATATGGAGTGTGTGTGTGTGTGTGTGTGTGTGTGTGTGGAGGTGTGTGTGTGTGTGTGTGTGTGTGTGCGGAGTCTCCAGTAGGCTGCGCTCTGCTCGCGAACCCCTGCGCGCGACCCCGCCCCGTCGTGAGCGCGCGGCTCCAGCAGCAGCAGCAGTGAGAGAGGAGAGCGCGAGGAGCGGAGCGGACTGTCAGTGAGCAGTGTGTCAGTCAGTCAGTCAGTCAGCCAGTCAGTCAGCCAGTCAGTCTCTGTGTGTGGATGGTACCGAGTCTGACGGACTTTTTCACCGGGATCTTCTGCAGCATGGCCGGGTGAGTCTCACGGGCACAGCCGCAGTCCCGGCTCACATGCCGGGGCAAAGTTAGAGATGTTGCGGGGAGGCGTGCGGTGTGAATGCGGGGGAGCGGGTCTCCTCAGCCGGGCACACGTCTTCTCGGGGTTTCCTTTTCTGCGGACGGTGTGTTTGACCTGAGACGTTAATATCTACTCAAACACTGCTGTTTGCGTGTGCTGCAGCTGTGTGGCTCCACGTTAACGGAGCAGTGTGTGTCTGTGCCTGAATGTGTGTGGAGGGAAAACAGCGGGGCTGCGGGGCTCCAGCGTCAGCTGCATGGGACAACTGAGAGTCCGCTTCCCGCTGCAGCCTCCGGACCTCACCGCTCTGGAGTTGTCATTGCTTTCTCCTCAGTGTTCTGTCTGCAGCACTGAAAGCAGTCTGAGTTCTTGTGCATTAATAGAACCGCTCAGGTTTATCATGTCAGAGATGTTCTGAGGCAGGTGCAGCTCTGTGTGATCGATCACACATCTGATAATCAGATACATCAACTTCACTATCAGCTTGTGACAAAAGCAGCCACGTACAGCAGGCCTCCCCTGCGCCTGCATGTTAATCAGGTTACTTCCATATAACACTGTAGGCTCCAGTGTGGAGCTGCATGCAGCTGGGATGCTCCGGGAGGGAAATAAAGAATCATAATTAGTGCTCCATTTCATCAGCTGAAGCCCGAGAGCGCTGAAGGAAAAAAATAAGTATCCTTGATGTTTTTTGTCACAGTGCGATTTTGTGAGGCAGTGCAGACATGTAGGAGTTCAGAGGTGCGTGTATGTGTGTGTTGCTGCAGACAGACAGATGGAAGCAACAACTGGGGCTGGTCTGAAGTGTCCCACAGGCATTCACTGAAAACAAGTGTGCATGTACACAGTAATGGTGTGTGTGTGTGTGTGTGTGTATATATATATATATATATGTATATATATATATATATATGTATATATATATATATATATATATATATATATATATATATATATATATATATATATATATATATATATATATATATGTATATCTAGAAATGTGAGGCTGCAGGTTAGCAGCAGTCAGTGGAGGGGCCGCTCCGTCAGGGTGGAGCTCCATTTTTTATTGGGAGGATCCTGCAAAAGTCATCAGGATGGAGGAGATGGTGTTCTGAGACGAGACTGGAGGGGACAGCTACCTGTTTACCACATGCACAGACACACACACACATTCCTGTGAAGAGACAGGTGTGTGTGTGTGTGTGTTTGTGTGTGCGTGCGTGTGTGTGTGTATGCTTCCTCCTCACCTTCCTCAAGCCGGCAGGCGGCCAAACAGCCGCACAGCTGTCTGTTCGCTTGTGCCGGTCTGTGTTCCAGCTCCTCCTCCTCATCACCTCTTATCCGTACACCTCCTTCATCACCTCCTTCTTTTTCACCTGTTTTTGCACAAGCTGATTGGAACTCAGCCCGGGCCACTGTGGACTGCCAAGCTAATGTGTATCACTGCAGCCAATAACATTGGCACTTCTTGCTGTTTTTAATTGTAGCTAAAATGGCAGATATTCCCTGACATCCATTTGCTTATCATTAGATACCAAATCCACTGCATTTGAAGAAAAACATTTAGTTTTCCTGGATGGTGGGCCTCTGGAATAACCTAAACACTGCCCCTCAGATTTCCCTTTAAACAGCCTGGTATTAATTATAGTGCTGATTTCAGAATTCTGTGTTTTGTTTAACAGCCTTTAACACAAGCTAGTCGTACCTTCACTGGCCTGGGGATGAGGTCAGGACTTTATTTTGGTGTTTTTACAGATGTTCACCAGACATACCCACATTTAGATGAGGAAATTAATATCAGTTTCATCTCTGTGTGTCCGGAGACATGTCCAGGAAGGAGACTTGAGACACAAAAAAGACATTGTGGTTGCAGTGACTGTGTGAAGCATCTCAAAACTTGAGTTTCATGCTGTGTTCACATTGTTCCACACTGAATTTATGAGCACAGATTGAAAAAAAATGTTCATGTGAGCCTCATTGTTGTAAGTCGAGATGTCAGGATTGTCTGGCAGTGACATTGTCGCCCCGTCTACAGAAGAGTCAACAACCTCCCACACCTCAGCTTTAGCTCATTCACGCTTTTCATATGGAGCGACTACAGAATCAGAATCAGATTTCACCTACAAGGGATTTGCTGTGGCAGACAACAAACATAGTACTAAAAATATAGACAGATTAAGGAAAGTACTGTCAGTTAAAACAGCATAAATCAGTTCCTGCAGGATTTCACTGGCTTTTTTGAGATTGTTGCAGCCTAATATGCCTGATGTTTTTAGTCATGTTTTGCAATGAAATTGCAGGATCAAGAGAAAGTTGCATTTTTTTTTGTAGAATTCATTAAAAATCAAAGGCAACTTTTTCCAAGGAAAATAAATCCACACTGTTCTGCATGTTCTCAGGAACCTCAACAAAAAGACTCAAAGACTCCAAAAATCCTAACAAAATCTGCTTTATTTGTTGACGAAGAGGTTCACCTGGAGGTATCCCACAAAGATGCTCAAACTTAGTTAAAACACCACAAAATAATTTTAAAAAGTCACCGGGGCATTGATAAATATCAGTAACAATGACAAACCTTGTGTCCTTTTCAGAACACGTGACAAAATAAAATAATGTAAATACAAAATAAGGTAAAAAATAAAACACTGAGTCAGTTCATTGAGATGTATATGCATGACGTTTGCTTGGAGGACTGCTATGATTGGTGGAACTCGCAGGAAGCTATGATGATTGGTCAAATTTGTGGCAAAGTTGCGGCATCTGGACAAAATTGCAAAGTCATGCAAAATTCACAGAGATTGGTTGAATTTGAGTCAACTGTTGCAATCGCAACATCGCAACCTCCTGGAGGGACTGATGAATATAATAATAAACTCATATAAACACGCACAAGATGACGTCCTCAGAAGACAGAAAATAATCACATTTAAAGAGCAAGAATCAAAGAATTTAGACTTTTTGTTTCTTAAAAAACTACTCAAACCGATTATTCGATTATCAAAATAGTTGGTAATTAATTTAATAATCGATTATTCGATTAATTATTGCAGCTCTACATAAAACTTTAGATTTCTGTTTATATTTTTTTCTACTTTGAACGGATCAGTTTCCTGAGCTTCCAGTCTTTGTGGCGAAACCTGTTTCTGTGCTGGACACATGGATGAAATTGATATTTTCCTCCTTATCTGACTCTGGGTAAGATGACAGTAGGGCTGCAACAAGTAATTGATTAGTTGTCAACTATTATCTTAAATTAATCTTTACTATTGATAATCACTTACCCAGTTTGAGTCATTAAAAAAACCCCTCAAAATTCAGCTCCTGAAATGTGAATATTTTCTGGTTTCTTTACTCCTCTGTGAGGGAAACAGAATATATTTGGTTTGTGGACAAAAGAAGACATTTGAAGACATCATTTTAGGCTTTGGGAGACACTGATTTTCTGACATTTTCTTGAACCGAACAACTAATCAATTAATTGAGAAAATGATCAACACATTAATTGTCAATGAAAATAACCGTTGCAGCCATAGATGGCAGACAGCCACATCTACTAAACGTTGGACTAACTTGTTTGTTATAAGTGATTTTAATGATAATATTGGATCTGCTTATTCTTCTACTTAATTGGAGCTTAATGAGGTTCAAGCTGAGTGAAATATTCAAACTGTAGACACCATGTTTATCTGGTTACATCGTTTTATTAATGATGTCAAACATGTGGAAGCTTGTGGATGATTTTACTCACATTTGTGCAGGATTTCATGTGAGATCTCTGATAGGCTCCATGGGGCTGGATGTGGTTGGATGTGGTTGGTTGTGGTTGGATGTGGTGGGTTGTGGTCTATCAGGATTCTGACTGCATCACTGCAGAGAATATGTGCATGAGAATTTGCAGAGGAGCCGCTGTAGCTGCTGCCTGCAGTGGTTGACCTCTCTGCTGAGCACACTGACCTCCACATGAAGAGGAGGGGGGTGGGGGGGTGGAGGAGGAGATGGAGGCTCGTTTTGTTCTCCTTCTCTCCCTGAGTGCCTTGCTCCACAGGCTGCCTGCCTGCTTGAAAATGGCATCCTGCAAAAACCCCTCCTCCTCCTCCTCCACCCTCCCCCCTCGCTTCTCCTTCATCTCTGGGGTCCCGAGGGTTTTGTGAACGTCTGTTCGTGCCAAATGCCAGCACTCCGCAGCCCCCCACCCCTCACTACCCTCACCCCCCCTACTCCCTCTCTGTCAGTGCCTGTGAGAGAGAGAGAGAGAGAGAGAGAGAGAGAGAGAGAGAGGGAGAGAGTTGAGGAAATGGTTCCCCCTCTTCATCCAGGCTGGGGGGTTGCCTGTTGTGTACTGGTGCTCCGTCCCCACTGTTTGTGCATTGGCTGGTGTGCGTGAGAGAGAGTGTGTGTGAGTGTGAGTGGGCCTGCTATTGTTCTCTGCGCCTGCTGGAATGCTGTTGAATGGAGGTTGTGTCAGCCCAGATGCCCAGCAGTATTGTCTGTCTTTGTCGTTTTCATCTGTGTTTGGTCCTTTTTGCTCGTGTTTGTGTGTGTGTGTGTGTGTGTGTGTGTGTGTGTGTGTGTGTGTGTGACAGCCTGGTCTCACCATCAACCTGCCTCTCTGCTCAACACACTGTCTGCATGTGGACAAAGAGTCCAGCAGTGTTGAGCATCTGGAAAGCTAATATTCCAGATCTGGCCTCGTTTGTGAGACAATTTCAAGGTGCTGTATCAGTTTACCATCAATAAATCATGTCAGCATTCATTGTGAACCATTAGCATGAGATCATTGTCTTGAATCATGCTGTCAGCAGACTGTAGTGGCCTTCGCTCTCCACAGTACAGTACAGAGTACAGAGTGTGCCAGCAGGTCAGAGTCACAGGGAAATCTTCTTTGTGCTGCAGGGCTGTGTGGCAGGGGACGGAGAGAGAGGCTGCTGTGGATACATTGATACACTGACACGATTCACAAAAATCAGGACTCAAATTGAATCCCCTGGTTATCTGTGTCACAGCATGGCAGCAAGTAAAAATGTATATTAGAACTAGAAAAGGTTGGTTTTCTTTTTAAAGATGCTTTTTGGCCTTTTTGCCTGTGTTGATAGAGGACAGGTGAAGACAGACAGTAAAGGTGGGGGGCCTTGTTACTGTAAACAAGGCTGGGAAGATACACATATCTCTTGATCTGATACCATACTTGGGTGCTGATTGAATATACAGTTCTACAAGTATTGCAGTTCAATATTGCAATTATTGTTTTTTTTTTAACACAAAAGGATATAAAAAAGTTGAATCATACACTAGAGACTGTATATGATGATGAACAATGAACAACACGTCAGTCAGTCTTTCTGAGTTTTATTTCAGCGGCAGCATGGCTATACTGCATGTAAAGGTAGTAAATAAAATACTTCATGAAGTAAAATTTGTAGCTGTTCCTGCTCATAAACCGGGGGTCTGCAACCTGAGGCTCTGGAGCCACATGCGGCTCTGTACCTCCTCTCTATTGGCTCCCTGTGGCTTTGGCAAAATTGATATGGAAATGAATAATGCTATTTTTTTTTAAACAAAAGTCAAGACAGCTCAAAATTTCAAGCCAACACACTGCAATAGATATGAGTTTTGATCCCAACTCAAACTCTAAGAAAAAATGAGTAAATGAAATGAATAATGGGTGAATTTTAATATTTAAAATTTTCAGGCAACAAAATAATGACAAATCAGGTTCAGGTATTTTTTTTGAGTTTCTATAACTTTGCAACCCCCCCCCCCCCCCCCCCCCCCCCCAAAAAAAAAAAAAAGCTCTAGCCACAACTTTTGGCAAAAAGAGCCAGTTGAGTGTAGCTGAGCCACATGCGGTGGAAACATGGCAAAAGTAGATGAACTGACAGGTGAAGAGTAAGAAATAAAACCAGCTGAGATGCCAGTTGATGTGGAAGCTGTGACTTCAGTTGAACTGTTAAAGCACAGGAGATGAGAGCAGTTTTAATGTTGCTTGAAAGTGACTCATGAGATGTGACTTGATTTGAGAACTAACTCGAAGAGTTGATGATTGAGGTGAGACCTCGAAATGTTCGGGATCACCAGTTTTGGTGTAAGTAGCAGAGTTCTGGAGATATCAGCTGCAGAGATGTCTGTTTGCTCTCCAGTATAATGAAACTAAATGGCACTCAGCTGCTGGTGCTCAAAGCTCAAAAAAATATACATTTGAACTCAACAGCAGTGTTTCTGCAGAAACATGACCCACTTACTCAAGTTAACCCACACATTTTGTTGTGAGCAGTATCATGTAGGAACTGTTTTCTTTCTACTTCTTTCTACTAACTGACTCAGCGAGCAGAAGGAAGCATCATCTCATGGATGTTCCTACTGTGTGACCAGATGAGACCTGGTGGATCTGCTGAGGTGGCAAATATTAGGTTTCAGTTGTAGAGCAGCGTGTCGTGGACAGAATGGACACAGACCAGTAGCCTGTAGGCTTCAAAATCAAACTCATCTCACTAGCTGGAAAATATTTGGCTGGAGTTTGACACATGCTCTAGTAGTTTCTATGCATGGTCTGATGGGGCCACAGCCCCAACTAGTGGCGGGCCGCTGCATGACACCTTGGAGGCAACAGTTAACTGGCATTGTACATCAATAAAATATTTCTAAATAGTTGAACTGACTAGTTTTTCTGGTGCCGACTAATGAGGGTGGCAACGTTTAATCGTGTAGTCAACTAATCGCACACATCCCCAGGCACTGTACATACAGGCCCACGGGAGAAGTCGATGTAGCTAGTTACTGTGATTAGCTAGCAAAACAGAAGAGAAGCCAGGTGCAGCTACTTAAGGGTGGGGGTTGGGGTGTGTGTGGGGAGGGTGGGATGCATATTCATGAAACCTTTAATACTAAATGAAGGCGAGGTGTAGAGCTATATGTGAGCCTTTTTTACGAGGTATTTCAACTTATTTTGCAGAAAAAACTAGGGATGCACGATAACAGTTTTTTCTCACTGATACTAATAACTGATAATTTATCGCTTCTCATAACCGATGCCGATACGATAACTGATAACATTTTTAATAGTTTATATATACACCTGAGGTAAAGAAAGGCAAAGATGTAGCGAGTAAAGATGAATTTAACATTATAACTCTGCCTCTGACTTATCAAAATAATGTAATCACTAGTGTTGTAATCACAACAAAAACAAGAAAAGTTATGATTCTAAAAAAAACCCATTTATTATTGCTTCACTCAGCTGCATCACTCAAAAAAAAGATTTTACGGAACAAAAACAGAATGAAAACTCTGTACGTTGTTATAGATTAGCGCTTGAATGTGTGTTGCGAGTACATTATACAGTTCAGCCCCTCTCGCCCATCGCCTAGGCAACCACGGATGTTTATATCAGTAAAGTCGGACAGATGACAGCTTGAAAAACCAGCGTGGTTTCGTAGTGTTTTAATCTAGACGATAGAAATAATGTTGAATGTTGACTGTGACAGAATAAGCTGATACATATATTCACTCGACTGGGGTAACGTGACCACATTAAGTACAGACACGGACTTAAACCTGGAGAAGCTGCTGCTGCTGCTAGCATTGCTAACGTTAGCCACACTGTGTGTCAGGCTGACAGCTGACAGTCAACTCCAGATTGTTTACCCGCAGACACTGTCATCCTCTTCGGTCTGAAAAGGTGAAGCATTTGGTGAGTTGTTGTATTAATGTGTAATGTTTGTATTGCACAGCACAAGGTAGCGTGCAGTTCAGCGGCATTTAAAGTACGATTTGGCGATTGTTGACTGTGATTAACAGCTTCAAAAGGCTCTTAATGTTAATGTTGGCTATTAATAATTGGATGTAGTTATCGGCAAAAAAATGTCATTATCGGACTTATCTGTGTGACTTCACTTTTTCCAATATCAGGCCGATAATTATCGGTACTGATAGTTATCGTGCATCCCTAGAAAAAACATCTCAGACACAATGTATTACTTCCTGCAGAGCATTTCATATTGTTTAAAACATGACTGGAGGTGGACTTTTAAGTTCTTAAATTCAAACAGAATTCCATTCACCTCCACTGTATATCTGAAACTCAACTACCTACAGGGACAGATGCCATCAGAATGAGATAAGAAAATATTTTTTCAGAATTTTTCTTGCCAAGGTTTGGTGATTTTATTTTCTATGGCTCTTCACCTCATGAACCTATCATTATCTGCCTCTCACGTGTCAAGTGTTTCTCCCATTCAAGGGCTCTCTCAATAATTCTAGTCCTGTTTGAATACACATTGCAACACTGCAAACCTGAAGTAGAAAACTGTTGCCAGTTGCATAGTGACAAACATTTTGGCCCCCTTCCTGCACGAACAAGACTTTCACTGTGGCTCGTTTTCTTTCACCTAATTTTCACTTTCGTATTTGCCACAGGCTCAGCTGTTAGCCAACAGTAAGTGTGAGCGCGTGAGTGACAAATACATCCGTCTACTTACACCCTCGCACCCACTGTGGAGCCACTCAGATATTCCACTCCACACAGTCAGGTGTGACCTTGGCTGTGCTGTATTTTGCTTTTGTCTGTTTTCTGATGTTCAGCAGCTTATTGTGCAGTATTCTGTTATTGTTCCTGTTTATTCCCAGCACCTGTCCCATCATCCCCTGCTGTGATGCTTACACTTTACACCATGGGTGCCACGTTGTAGTTAACAGTAGAGGTGCAAAATTAGTATGGCAGGAAATTTTTAATTTAATGAAAACCTGAAAGTGCCATTTCCTGCAATAAAGAGCCTTCAATCATGATCAATTACTTTTTCACTATAAACATCAGTTTATATTGACCTATTATATATAAAAATACTGTAGTGTATTACTGCATTACTGTAGTGCTGTAGTTTCAGCACTGAGTGATAAATGCATTCAAAGCGCAGCCATTTACTGCAAACTGCCGTTAGAAACTGAGTATAGCTGATAATCAGCCTGATTAGCCATGGTCTGTAATCAATACAGACATTATTAAGCCATTCATCAAACCTATAACTATAGCTATAGCAGCAGACAACCTTATCATACTTGAGCAGTTATACCAAAAGCTCGCTGCCCTCTAAGGTGAAAATATTACAACAAACTCCCTTTAAAAATTATGAGATATTAACAATTCTTTTTGTGATGATTCCTTTGTGTTTGCAGAAGCAAATAACTCTATAGACACAAGATAAAGAGCGTCACATGCTGACAGTGTTCTTGTCAATTCTGCATCAGTTTGATCCATAACTGTATCTCTGTATAAACTTTGTGTTTTGGATTTTGTTGCCTGAACTGCCTCACCAGCCAGTTGAAATAAAATCGCAAAGTGCAAATATCCAAATGGCAGAACCAGAACCAAGTCACTGTTTTTTTTGAAAAAGGAAAAATGTGTGAGAAAACAGCATTATAATGAGGTGCTGTAGTGCTGCAGAGAAGACCTGACTAAAAAACCTTGTTTGGTTCAGACCTTAATAAATATCACATCATCATGATTTTAATTGTTTTGTTTTTCCAAATTGCGATGCAGAACTGGTAATGTCCACTAATCATATGGCATATTGCAATCTCAGTCAAAATAATCACAATATGACTTTTTTTTTTTTTTTTTACCAAATTGTGCAGACTGTTGGAACAAGAGGTGAAATTAAGTTTTTCTCTCTAAAATATCTGTTGGTTGGTGGATCAGGTAAACACAGAACACAACACTGTTAATTAGCAGAATTTGCTGTCTATTATTACAGTATTTGAGCAGTTTTGTCGGCTGTTACCAAAGTAACTATCTGGTTGCTGCTTCCTGTTTGGTGCTGGAGAGAGAGCGTTGCTACCTTCTCGTAATAGTAATGTTAGATTTTACCGTAACACCAAGATCAGAAAAAGACAGCTCCGACTGGGTTTTATGGCCACTTTACAGATGATTGATTGCATAAGGTTTTTTCTTTTGTGATTTTTTTAATGTTGTGTGATGAAAAAGTGGGGATGCAAAAGCTCAAGTTTGCTCTCTAAAGTCTAATAGTGGGGGTACAGCTGCTCCGTTTGCTCCATCACTCAGGTGCCTATGCTTCACACATACTGTATGTGGAAATTCAAATTATTAAAATAAAAATTATGGCCATTTTACAGAATTACCCTTTCATGCTTGCCGTGTGTTTTTTAATCAAAACTGTGGCTAGAATAGTTACCCCCACCCCAGCTGTCCAAGTAGACTGCACATCCTCCTCTCCTCTCCTCTCCTCTCCTCTCCTCTCCTCTCACCTGGAGATGAAGCTCTGAATCCAGCAGGTTCAAATTAATTACTTTTTCTCTGGCAGCTGTCTAATCAGCCTGCAGAATAATTCACAGTAAGCCCTTTGTCATGTTAAATCATGTCCACCACTATTCATTTGCTGTGTCACATTTAGCTGACACGGTGCCAGGAGTCTCCTTTTCACGTCCACATGCAAAGAAAGAGAGATGAAGTTCTTGCCAGTGTGTGCAGAAAACATCCATTAAAGCTTCCTCTCCCCCGAGCCACACTGACTGCTGACACAAGTCATTACTGCTGAATAATTGTACTTCTGCTAATATAATTGGAGAATCATTACTTAAACAGGCCTGTAAGGTAACCTGCCCCTCCACTCACCTGGAGGGCAGGTCCCACAGCAGCTCCACCGGTCTGTGTGTGTGTACGTGTGTGTGTGTGTGAAGGCCCTTGTTCTGCTTGCTCCGTGTGCACAAACAAGAGGGCAGTTAAGGGATGGTGGAAGTGGCCTGGAGGTGTGTCTAATTGGGCCGAAAATGCATTTCCAAGTCATCAGCGAGCAGGAATGTGAGCAGGAGGCTGCATGTTTAACAGTGTGAGGAGAAGTGGGGTCACACTGTCAAGTGGCCATATGTTTTGACGTTTCTGACTCGACCCTTGTTACTCTCCGCATCACTTCTCGTCAGCTCCACAGTGTTGAAATCGCTCCATTTGTTTGGTTCCGTCTTTTGTTTTCTAAACTCTGTTCTGCTCGTGGCGGCCCATTACAGTTCATTTGTGGTAATGAAGTAGACACAGAGACCGAGTGCGGCATGTTGCAGCGTGCGCACAGACGGGATGTCTTCAGCGGCCCAACATGCTCCTTCATGGCTGCCATGTGCGCCTGGCATTCAGAGCAGCCCCAACAGATGGGTATTGATCCTGTTTGTGGTGGGCTGCTGTCGGCCTGTGGCCGGCTGCTCTCAGAGGTGCAGGCCAGAGGTGTCAGTCAGAGAACCTGCCCCACCGTTTGAGCAGAACAGAGATGCAAACACACCACTCTTTTGTCAGTTTTTGCTTTGATGGTAAAATATGGTTTTCTGTATTAAACAGGACATAAAACATGAGCGTTTTAGTTCCAGGGGCAGGAGGGAGGGATTTGGGGATTTTTTCCCCCTCACTGGTTGTGAGACATGAAGTGGCAGAAAACAGCAGAACTGCAGTTCTGTTTGTTCAGTTTTTCTCCATGGTATTGATGATATTGAATATTGATATTTTTCAAAGTATTGTATCAAAATTAGAAATTCCAGCATTGTGACTAACCCATACAGTCAACATGGTCACAGCATTTGGGCAGTACGTCCACACAAAGGTCGACATGGTCGCTCGCAGACATGGACATATGAAAACTGGCGGGACGCTCACAGCTACACAGACAGAGAAAGTCATTTAAGCTTCTGGGTATAGAGGCTGAATATCTGACCTAAAGCTGGTGCTTAAAGAAATGTGTCAATCTAAAACTGTCATGTACTGTAAGTTGGCACTGATCAGATAGTCCCTGATTTATATTAAAATTTAGAGTTGCAACAATTAATTGATTAATCAATTACTAATTGACTATTAGAATAATTGCCCTCTATTTTGAGAAGTGATTAATCATTTTGCATAATTTTTTTTAAAATAAAAAAAATATATATATTTTTTTATTTTCTGGTTTCTTTCCTCCTCTCTGATAATAAACCAAATATCCTTGAGTTGTAGACAAAACAAGACATTTGAGGATGTCATCTTGGACTTTAATCAACATCTTTCAATGTGAAAAATGAAATGAAATCTTTATTATTTCATATTTTCATGATTAATCAATTATTCTTTGGTGCCAGAAAATAGACGAAAACCATCAGATAATAGTCACAGTAACATAAGCAACACCATAGATATGTATAATAAAGGCTAGATGTCTCGTCCGCGCTGCCAGCCAATGGAATCGCACGTCCGCACTAGGCGGCCATCTTACCCCAGTCAACTCGCTCACATAACACACATAACATTGTGTTGTAGCGGTGCATACTTTTTAAATAACCATAACTTGCTCAATTTGATACCGATTTTCAAACGGTTTGGTTTGTTATAAATGTCAGAGGTGTAGTTGTAACACTGCACTTATGGATAATTATGTTACACTTTCGGTCATCCAGAATTGTAGCCACGTTAATAACGTTTGTAAGAAACCAAACCGTTTGTAAATCCGTTAAGATTTCAGCAAGATACGAGTATTTACGTTTGTGCAGATCACTCACCTTCCTTCACACACCACAGACTCCGCCAGAGAGCTTGCCTGGGGTAAGATGGCCGTCCGGTGATGCCGTTAGAGACTCCGCCTTAAGACATCTAGCCTTTATTATACATATCTATGAGCAGCACACCCTGAACAAAAATACAAAAAAAATTGTCTTGCCATTAGAGCTGCAATGAATAGTTGAATATTCAATTATTAATCTATTTTTGAATTAATTGCCAACAATCCTGATTATCAATTAATCAGTGTGAGTATTTTTTTCAGAAAAAAAGTTAAAATTTTGGCATTTAACTTTTTGACATTATATGGACCAAACAACTAATTGATTAATCATGAAAATGATCGACAGATTAATTGATGATGAAAATAGCTGGTAATGAAAAGACAACATACAAACATGTAGAGCACACAGACGTACATCTGATAGTGACAGGATCAATTAACCGATTAAGAATATAATGAACCAATAATGAAAATCATGGTTAGTTGCAGCCCTGCCATGTTCTGTTCACTGTAGCTTTGGTTGTGCTGGATTTTTGAAGGTGACACTGATATTGATTGATAAATAATTGGCAGTGTCTTTACATTAATGCATAAGAAACAGATATTTCTGGTAAAAATCTCTTAAATTACTTTTTTATTTATTGGAAGTTAACAAGGTGCCTTTGCTGCGGTGGCGTCTCCCCATAACATGAGCATGAATGGATGCAAGCTGTCATAAGAAGTTTACAATTTTCTTGTTACTTTTGACAACAGCGTCTAGGAAGTTGTGAAGACCCTGTGCAGTTCGGCTTCTCCAACAGTCGTATCAAATTTCAACTTTGAAAAAAGTCTTTGTCCTGTCTAACGTAGTCAGTTTGATTATCTGTGCTGTCACAGTGTCTAGAAGGGAACCCCAGACCTGTGAGATCTCGCAAAAGTGAACATTTTGACCAAAAGCATGAAAAAGTTTGCGAGAGTCTTGCAAATTTAGGGTTCCTTCTAGGCCCAACCAGCAGACACCAAGAGTGACAGGCATGATGTGCCATGGCAGCAATGGTGGCGCCGCAAGATGGTGGAACACACAAATCGGTGGCTGGATTCATCTATAGTGAGTGGGACATGTTACAGTGTAAAAATGTCTTGTCTGTGTTCACTGGAGGACAAATAATGTAATGTTGACACCGTTTTGAAATGACCTCAAAGACATCTCTGTCTTTCTGTGCTGACAGTTCTTGGTATGTATCAGCCGGTGTATGTGTCAGTGCTGATATTTTTGTGAGAAGTTACCAGCTGGCTCATTCATTTATCAGACTGTGTTAAACTGGAGTATAAAATCTTCAACTAACTTCAACTTACAAGAATTCTAAAACAGTGAAATGGGCCTGAATTCTGCTGAACATACAGTATCAATGTGATGATTCATTGTCGTGTTATGTAGCTCTGTACTCATGAAGGCTATAATATAAAGGAAACTCAACACGGTCAGGCTTTCTTTTCATGAGCTGCTCGACACAACCTGAAACCGATCAGAGATAACGGGCGTCATGACGATGGTTGTAAGCTTTGTTTGTTAACTTAGCTTTTCTTCTTCAGGCTCGTTGCACAGTCACATAAAAAAGGAGTGTTTGATGCGTCATTTGACTCTTCCATACAAAGCGAAGCGAACGTGAGCCGCCCACTTCAGTCAAGACAAACAAGTCATTATAATGGAGAGTTATGGAGAATATAAAATTGACATTATGGCAAAAAGCAGTGTTGCTGTAAATGAGGAAAGAGCAGAATGCTGGCAGAAAATTTCTAATCAACTTAATGCACTCTTGATGCTGTTTATTTCTAACTGACAACTGCACATTAAACAATTAACAGTATTTAAACATATTATTGGTCTGACACTGTCCCATAATGAAGGAGACGCGTAAATTATTTCAGTTTTTGGTTAAATCAAAGTGCAATGAATTTCACTGATTGAATCTTATATGTGATAAATCGGATAGAGTAATACATTTTCTGTTGGTGTTCTGAGCTGCAAGTGACAGCAAATAAGGATCAAGCTTCAGTCAAAGTGTCTTTTAATATGTGGACGATCTGCTATGTGAAGTTTTGATGTGACTTTCTGCATCACCAACCTGAGGTTCTCATGGCAACACAATGCATATGGTTTTGTTTTGTACAGTGACATCACTAACATACAGCTTAGCACTTTTCACTTTTCCGATTTAATCTGAAACTGAACATCACCTGCTTCCGACCAGGTTCTGAGTTCAGCATCAGTTACCACAGTGATCTAGCCAGAAGTTAAAATACAGCCACATTCACACTAAAAAGCCTGACTTTAGACTCAATATACCTCGCCAACACATTAATCTCTCTTTGCAGTACATCCCTCTGGAGAGCTCTTAGAGCAGCAAAATTTGTTTGTTTGTTTGTTGAATCCATTAAAGCATCTTATTAGTCATGAGCGTCCTGGAGGGACAATGAGAGCAGATCAGTTTACTGTCTGTCAGCCTGTTTTAGAACTGCAGTTTGGCCTGTCTTACAGTCAGGCATCAGACCAATCAGAGAGCACCGTCAGTGTCACCAAACCTCAGCTGCATTTCTGTTTTTCTCATAAGAAAAGCCCTCAGCCTTTCCTATTATTTGAGAGAAATGCATTTGTGTAATAAGTTTGGCTGCTCAGTGGTGCGCTGTACTCTGAAATTATGCTGATAGGCCTGTGAAATGGAAAAGTCCTGAAGAAACAGCTGGGTCTCAGTGGAGTAAGTCTCTCTGTGTCATCATTTACTGGCTAACAGAGAATCTCATTAAGATGCAGGAAAAGCCGAGAGAGAAGAAAACCCAGAGACGTCTCCTCAGAGTGTCAGAGCAGAGCCGTGCAGCAGCCGCAGAGCAGGTGCTCCGTCTAACAAATAGACTGCGTGGCGTCGTGGGTCGGCGCCGTGATACAGTGAGGGCCAAACTGCTTGTGACTCTGCCTCTTTTTCTTGTGAACAGAGCTGCTTGTCAGCACCAACCTCTCAATCAATTTCTGGTTCGTTGCTGAAGGTGTTCACCAATCGGGCCGGCCCCTGCAGTGGCCCCCGTCCTTCCTGCCTTTGATAGATGTTGTTGTTCAGAGCGAGAGAGCTTGTCGACAGGAAATGGGAAAATTCTGCGTTCAGAGCGGAGCACAGTGGCGATTTGGGGATCGATAGCTCGTTAGCGGGAGCGTTTGATGAGCTGAGGTGTGGAAGGTAATTCAGCTATAAACTGAAAAATTAACTCTGTCCCTCTTTTTGTCTTTCACTTCTGGTAGAAAGTGAAAAAAGCAAACAGTGGCTTTGATTGTTGGAGCACGTTTTCTCTGCACTTACCCACAGCTGTCCACGGGAGATCGCACAGCAGATAATTGGTGTGTGTGTGTGTGTGTGTGTGTGTGTGTTTGTGTGTGTCTGTATCTGTGCACGCGTGCGTGTGGGTAACTGAAGGCAGCCAATGGCATGCTCAGACCATGTCAGTTTTGTTCATACAAGCCAATATCACAAATCATAATTTACTTTAAGGTGTGTTCCAGTCTGTACAGCAGCCTCTGTCCTGACTCTGGGGTTCAGACTTTCCTTAAAGTGATACTCCACTGTGTGAGAATAAGCCATTCAGTATGTACTCACCACTATGTCGATGTGATGATGGGTGAAGGTCTTCAGTTCACAAAACAATCCTGGAGTTTTAGGAGAAACAGGGTAGCAGCCTCATCCAGTACAATGGCAGTGAATGGTGACCATGGATAAAACACATTACACCTGCTTGTGTGGTGTAATCCAAGTGTCCGCGAGCCGTGACATTAAAAATTAACCGCAAAAGACGCCATTTACGTTTTTAGCAGAAATGTCAACTGTAGCCTGTAGCTGGTAGGATGTAAACATGGCATCGATCTTGCGAGACTTCGTATATCTCTTAATGGACGCACGTGCGGAAGTCTCGCGAGATCGACGCCATGTTTACATCCTACCGGCTACATGCCATTTTGTTTGTTTTGTGTGCTTTTTTTTAACGTTTTATCCGTGGTCACCATTCACTGCCATTGTACTGGATGAGGCTGCTACCCTGTTTCTCCTAAAACTCCAGGATTGTTTTGTGAACTGAAGACCTTCACCCATCATCACATCAGCAAAGTGGTGAGTACATACTGACTGGCTTATTCTCACAAAGTGGAATATCACTTTAAAGATATAATCTGCAACATCTTCCTAAGGAAAATAATGTACAGACTCATATCACATAATCCCTTTCAATCATCACTTGTGACAAGGGTTGCAAATCGTTAAGCTCTTTCCCTAATCGATCATTGGTAAAATTAACGATCAGTTAATCGATTCATCACACTTGCAAAATCTTAAGAATTCTGCATTTACCAAACAATCCCTCAAATCAATATTTCCACAGCAACATGTTGCACGTTCTCTGACTTAGAAATAAAGGTGCTAACTAGAACCATATAGGGTTCTTCAGCTTGTCTCCACAGTAGAACCATTTTTGGCTCCTGTTTGAACTTCAATCAATAAAAAGTTCACTTTTTTCACTCTTCACCTGGAACCCAACATAAAGGGACCTAGAACCTCCTGTGAGAAGCTCTACAGAGAACCCTTTCATGGTGCCCTACCTTTCTAAGGGTGCTCACAAGAATCCAACCGGGGGTTCAACTGAGAACCTTTTATCTCAATTATCTCTATTTTAGATCAATTAAATTTAACGTCATCGATCAAATTCTTTCACAACTGATTATCTGATTATCTATTGATCATCAATTAGTCATTATCACCGCTACCTTAAGCTCTTAATTGGATAAAGGAAAAACAAAACAGGGGAAAAAGTGTGAGTTAGTCGGAGGTGTGTGTGTGGGTGTGTGTGCGTGTCTGTGTGTGCGAGAGAGAGAGAGAGAGGGAGAGAGAGAGGGAGAGAGAGAGAGAGAGGGAGGGAGGGAGAGGGAGAGGGAGAGAGAGAGACTGGTGTTGACCTCTCACTGACTATAACGTTTGCAACCCAGTGGCTGTGAGCAGTGTGTGACGGATGGCCCATACATCATCCTGTGTGTGTGTATGTGAAGGCTAATTGGCTGTAGTGTTGTGTTAATTCAGCAGAAAACACGCGGGGTCTGAACTCCACTCCACATTAAGAACCATGAAGATTAGTCAAATGAGACTGAGAGCAGCTTATGAACCAGTGCCTTGGTTGGTCACTTTTGAGACAAACCTCAAAATCCTGTAGATTTTTCCTCAATACTGACCTGGCTGAGGATAAACTGTTGATAAAACATGAGCAGGTACAGAGAACAGACACGTACAGAGAATGAATGATGTAGAACATGTCTTTACCATCTTGTTTTGTAATAAAAAGGATGGATTATAGAGACTAATTAGATATTTGTTCATCTCTGAGTTTAGTGTATTTTGTTTAGGGCTGTTCCAATATGATACTAGTATCAGAAAATGCTTTGGATATTGCCTAAAATGTGGCATCAGGTACGCGAGTCTGTGCACTGATCTGATACCACATAATACTTCCTATAGCAGCGTCCTATATACCAAGTCTTATGGTCAGTGTAGCAGAGAAACACCAGCTTTACCTCAGCATCAGATTGCGGTGCAAACTCTGCGTTGCAGCCACTCGTGGTGAGCAGAATGTCTCTGGAGTGTCATGAGGAGGCATAACTGTGGGAATTTTGCATTTCCCAGTCGGAGTTTCTTCATGGGTAGCATCTGAGGTACAACCTGGAGTGGACTTAATGAGTTGTCTTGTTTTTTGTTTTTGTGATTCTGAACTGAACTGGACTGATGGGTTTTTAGGAGTTGGGAAAACAAAACTGACTCTCTGTGAGTTGATTGAATGCACTGATGTTGGATCTCGATATCGTCCAATACACAAATTTCAGGTACCAGAACTGGTATTGGGAAGGAAAATATGGTATTGGAACATCTCTAATTTTATCCACCTGAAATCTAATCTGGATCTAAAAAGTAAATTGTTATGGGAGCTCATCCCTAGGAAAGGGAGAATATAAATGACAGAAGGACAGGAGTCTTATCTTCAAAGTCATATCAAAAATAAAATTAAGCTTTTGGTGAATTTCTTTCTCTTTATTTAGACTTTACAGGAATCCTAATATCAATGTTAATATAAATGCTTTCCATAAACAAGACTGGGGCTGACCCAAATGCTTTGAAGCTTCTACTGTTGCCATGGTAGTCAATGCCAGAATCAGTATTTGAATGCTTGAATGCAAAAGACTGATAAAGAGCAAGAAATGGAGCTTGTCTATGGTATTTAATTAGTCTCAATCGGTCTCGGACATCACCAGGCGCATGCATGTGATATGAGCACACACAACAGAATCCACAGGCGTAAAGCCATCCTTGTCAGGGAGTATATCTGATCTGTGTGCACAAAGTGGTCTGGTGAGCCCAGGGCTGTGACGAGAGTGAGCTCGACACTACCCTACATGTTTGCAACTGCTCAACACTCATTTACTCAACAAGTTACTCAACTTCACCCTTGTAGTTCCTGGCTCATCAGAAGGCTCTTTCTCTGAAGACGATGTTTTCCGGTAAAGTGGTGTTTATCTTATTTTGACCAACATCTGTATCGCTCAAGTTCAAGTCAGAGTCCTGTATTGTCATGTGCAAAACAATTATAGTGAAGTAGGGCTGTGACGATATCCACATTACCGCAATACTGCCATCACATGATGTCTACTACGGGGTTGAGCTCATTACCATCATCACTGCACCGTCCTCACTCAAATGTTGAGATCAGTAGGGCTGCAACTAATGATTATTTTGATTTTGATTAATCTGTCTGTCTGTCTGTTATTTTCTCAATTGATTAGTTGGTTGGTCTATAAAATGTCAAAAATTTGTGAAATTCAATTGATCAGTGTTTCCCAAAGCCCAAGGTGATGTCCTCAAATATCTTGCATTGCCCACAACCAAATGTATACTCAGCTCAGTCTCAGATTGGACTAAATAAACCAGAAAATATTCACATTTAAGAAGCTAAATCAGAGAATTTGGATTTTGTTTCGTACAAAATTACTCAAAACGATCAATCGATTATCAAAATAGCTAGTGACTAATTTATTGGTCGATGAATAATCGATTAACTGATTAATCAGTCTGTCTTTAGAGATCAGTGCATCGAATTATTAATACATCAATGGATCTGTGCTGTCACACAAAAATCAGGAACAAGTAGGGCTGGGCGATATGTCAAAAAATATTATCACGATAATTTTCCCTGTATTGATCGATATCGATATTTATCACGATATATAATTTGATAATGCTGTGAGTTTGAAAAGTATCCTGATAAAGTCTGACACCTGAAGAAACCAAATGATTTATTAGATGAACTTAGAATATAGTTTTAACATAAAACTTTTTACAAAAAAACATTTTGACAATATTTATTGTCGGTCTATACAGATATCCATTAAAAAATAAAATAGAGAAAATAAATGAAATAGTTTTTGAAAAACTGTGCACCTTAAAATAAAGTGCTTACAGCTCAAATTTTCCTTTTTCTTTGTTAACTGTTTCACATCTTGACTTAACAGTCTCAACTAGGGCTGCAGCTATCAATTCTTTTAGTAATCGAGTAATCTATCGATTATTCTGGCGATTAATTGAGTAATTGGATAAGAAATATTGTGCATTCTGCAATTTTTTCTATTACATTACTTTTGCTTTGTCCAAGAGCAATGGTAATATACAAAAAAAGAAAATAAGATAGGTCTGTTACATGAATAACTATTAATTGCTAAGGTAAAATTACAAAGTAAAGTAACTTTACTTTTACTGTAGTACCTTGCTTTGTACTTTTTACTGAAGTGCAAAAGTCAAAGTAAAGGCATTCATGTCTGCAGAAACCATGAAGGAATGTTGGTCACTCTTTTAACCGAAACAGTCACCAGAATGCTTTGTTAACATGTTAAATTATGATTATCTCTCGATCGTGTCTAGAAGGGAACCCTTTATTTGCAAAACTCGCAAGATTTGTTTCCGTTGTTTCTGATAAAATAAATCAAACTCGCGCGAGCTTTCGCGTGTCTAGGGTTCCCTTCTAGATTCGACCCTCTCTGTTTCTCTGTCAACGTGTCAGCGGACTGTCTGTGAACAGCATGACGTTACTCTGCAGTGTTTCTCACCCACACACTTGTGCGGACACTCAGGTATAGTTTGTGACCGATTTTGGCATTTTTATTTTTTTAATCAGTCCGAGATGACGACGGCATCTGCGAATGATTAGTGATCAATCTGCCCTCCTCCTCCCTCACCTGTTCGCTCTGCTGTGAGAAGGTCTGACAGTTTCTGACAGAGAAACACAGACTCTCCTGTTTAATGTAAAAGCCTCGTTATACAGATGTTTAATCTTACAAGTGCCGGTTGGTGTCATTCAGCATCACGGCAGTTTCGATTATTTTAATAAACTCTCCACATGCAGCTTATCTGCTGCTGTGAAAACTGAATCGCGGGTGAATTATATGGAATTCGGGGTGACTTTATAAAACATCCTACTGATAAAGAAAGTCAACAGATCGGATACAGACAGGGTAAGAGAAACACACTGACCTCCTCTGTGTGTGTGTGTGTGTGTGTGTGTGTACTGTATGTGCTGAGAGGAGACGCTGCAGACGTGTGATAATAAATTACATCAAAACTTAAACGTCGGAACTTATCAATACTCTGGTCTTAAATAATTCAACCGTTTAATACTGAATTTTAGTACCCACCCCTACGTACACAGTGCGCTGTACAGCCTGTTAGTGATTACGGATCTAGGTCTATCCATATCGAGTAAAAATGACCATAGTTTATCATCGTTATCGACGTACATTTTATCGTGATCCCGTTTCAAAATCGTTTTATCGCCCAGCCCTACATTCATTCATTCATTCATTCATTCATACATACATGTATATATATTAGAGGTGGGACTCGATTAAAAAAATTAATCTAATTAATTAGAGGCTTTGTGATTAATTAATCTCAATTAATCGCATTTTAATCGCATAACTATATTTACCACAAGAAGCAACATTTTTCAATATAAATGGATTTTGGTA